>NEWO01000015.1:822733-835668 GCA_003013225.1 Phalaenopsis aphrodite
TATATATATATATATATATATATATATATATATATATATATATATATATATATATATATATATTCTTTTGAGTGATAATTGTCTGAGAATCGTTGTAAACTCTAAATACAATGTTGTTAAGTAATAGAAATTTTTTGCTATGAAATGATGAAATTAATTTGATGAATTTACTTATTTTTATTGTGTTAGTGCTTGGGGGGAATCTAAAAATAAGCAAACATATTTGTCGTACAAGCAATATAAGATGAGTAGTGTTGAATCCAGATTTGTCCTTTGAGACATGCCAAAGGATTGAGCAGTAGGGACCGTGAGGGAACAAAAATTTTTCTGTGCAGACTACTGACGTAGCTCTACATGCGGCGCAGGGTATTCCTGAGTTATTTTCAAGTTATTTCTAGGTTATTTTCAATAATCCTGAAATAACCCAGAAATAACCCGCAGTCTTTATTTTTGGATTATTTCTGGGTTATTTTGGGATTATTTAAAATAACCCAGAAATAACCTAAAAATAAGTCAGGAATAACCTGCGTCGCACGTAAAAGTAAGTCAGGTGTCCGGACAAAAAATACACGCATGAGAGTAGAGAGAGACAGAGGGGGAGAGAGAATGAGAGACAGAGGGGGAGAGAGAATGAGAGTGCACATAGATTTATCCCATTGAGGCGAATGAGTTATTCTTGGGCTCTGTGACCCATTTTATTTATTGTAACTTGTATGTGGAAGTTACAAGAGAGAAGTGGAGAGATTTCTCCCTGTAGAAGATGGAGCTAGAGAGAAGAGCCAAAAGTCAAAAGACCAAAAGCCTCTCATACATGTTATGACCCCCTATTTATAGAAGATAGAGGGAAAAAGGTAAAATTACATACTTGCCCCTTGCTTTAAAAGGGGTTTTACAATTTTTATGGAATTTTTTTCATATTTATAACCACTTTAATAGATTATTTATTTGTCCTTTAGCATGTCCAGACCTTCTTCTCTGCAGATCCTTGGGTAGGTCGATTGAGTTGTTGGTCCGCTATTTTGTTTGGATACCGTTCGGCCTATGCTCTGAATAGTTGGTCGATTTTTTAATCTGCTAGCCTGTCAGTATTAGGGCGCTCGATCGGCTTTTCTGATTATTTTTCCTTTGTGGTGTCTAAAAGCTTTTGGTCATCTAACCTTTATTCAGTCGGTAGCCCTTTGGTTGGCTGGTGGTCTTTAGCGGGTAGGATTCATGATGCGTTGTAACTTTTCATCAGTTTTTTGGACCATTAGATTGTCTCCAAATTCATACATACCATTTTTGGTTGTACAAGTAGAATATCATTTCTCACGATAATACAACAACAACAACAACAACAACAACAAAACCTTTATCCCACTAAGTAGGGTCGGCTATATGAATCATTTTTCTTCGCGTCCTATTTAGTGTCATATTTTCATTTAAATCTAATAAATTAAGATCATTTTTTTATACATTATGCCCAAGTCTTCCTAGGTCTACCTCTTCCTTTCTTAACATAAGTCGAATAAAAAACATCTACTCTTCTAATTGGATCATCAGATGATCTACGTTTTATATTCATCCTTCTAGCTCTCCTGTTGAGAAGTGAACTACATATCGGGTTAAAGTGATTTACCCTCTACTAAATTGTCTAGTATCGCTTTGCCAACAGAAGCTCCTCGCTTGGAATCGAGGGGTCAGCAGCCATACTAGATTGTTCGATCGACATGCCGCCAACGCTAGCTATCAACTCAAAGATGATCGAGCTCAACTGATCAAGCCGGAGAGCAGTTGGGAGATAGGACCGTACATGTAAAATATCAAGAATATCTTGTACAACCCCATTAAAGCAAGGAAAAAATGTAACATCGTTATGGTGTACTCTCTTACTTAAATATGGAGATTAGTTTATGAATAAAGATGATGGACATGATTTACACTATATTTTACTATACACTCTCCCCTCTCTCTCTTCTTATACTCTATTTTTTAGGTGTGATTCAACATATCTTTTGTTGATTTTAAGCGAATACTTATGTTGCAGTTGGCGAGCGTCTGAAAGCCTCAGAAAAACTTGAAGGCCCTCCTATAAATTCAAGCAGGACAAAACAAAAGCCTTTAATTGTTATATAAATGCTTTATGAAGATGTCGGAAATGCTAATCTGAAAGTTGTGGCCACCCATGTTGTCATAGCTCAAGGATTGAAGAATGACCCTTTCATTACACGCTAGGCCCACATCAACCGAAGACCCTAGCTGAGTTGTTAAAACTAGCCAACAGACATATATTGGTTGAGAAATAAAATTCTTCCCCTGCGTCGTTTAGAAGCGAGCAAGCCAACTGTCATCCACCAAAGAGAGCCACCAATGGAGAAAGGTAAGAATGCAGCCATAATCCAGACCACTCAACTTGAGCTCACCTCAAAGTTTCGTAGAGACAATTAGATAACTAAGCAACCTAAACTCATCATCTAGGAAGTCAAATTGGGAACGTGTGGCCTAAAGCAAAATCGATATTTTTGTTTTTCAATAAATAATATTTATGATGTTGACTGAAGGAAAGCCATTGCCTTGGACATGAGGTGTATATGATTTGAATATCTTCCATCCATTAAAAAATTTGTACATTGGTGATGGAGATTTTTTTTTATTTGAGTGTATCTATCATAGATCTTACAAGATTTCTATCTAAATAATCAAATAATACATTTGAAGAATAATAACTCTTCTAGGCAAGGAACTATTACCTTGAAATGGATATAATCATTTGGATGATGAAATTCTTTAAGATTTATGAGTCTATAGAACCAAAGGTTTTCACATACCTTACGGGTGTAAGATATGATTTAATTTATTTTGTGATATACTATATCTGCAAGGATAAGCCTTCATCGTTAATTAAATCTCTAGAGCTGAGAGTACCAGATAAAAATCTCAATTAAAATATTAACTTGTATTATTTAGGAGTTCAGATTTGAAAATTTCAAAATTTGAATTTTCAAGGGTGATGGATGGATCCTAGTTTAGAATCTCTGAAGAAATTGAGCTCAAAAGTTGGGATTTTTGATACAATGATTGTATGTAATAGAAAGGGCCAAAAGAAGGGTCATTCCAATGATAAAGGTTTACCAAGAAGATTCAGACTTGATGATCATTGAAGAGTTCTGAATTTAGTTAAGATCACAATGAAATCAAAGGATTTGAAATGAGTTAGATGAGTTTGATTGATTGGGAGATTCGAGGTTGTGGGTTTGAATTACGAAAAAAAGATTTGAAAGATTAATTTTGAGAAGTTTAGGAAGGGTCCCATATTAAGAGGTGGAATTTTGTGGGAAAGATTTCTAGATGGAGGTGAAACCCTAATTTTGACATAAAACTAAACTCTATAAGGAATTTGAATGGGTGAACAAACCTATAATTTTAGAATAATAACCCCGGTCAAGATGCCAATTGCTTTCAATCATCCCAGGATGTCCTTCAACCATAAATCAACCATATAACTAGAATCTTCACTTAGCTTCATAACACGATAAGAAAAGAGTTTCTTAGCTAAAAGAGATTAGAGATGCATTCATCTGTAACCATGAGATACTTCATCCTAGAGTACTTACATAATATTAATGATTAAGATTATTTTTTTATATATTTTCTAATTCTTAGCACTAACTAAGGTACCTAGTAGTCAAACCTAGGCTCACAACAAAATCAGATCTAGAGACAATATGACATTTTTTTATACGAGAATTTCACTCTAAAAAAACTTCAAACACTGGGTTTCACAGGAAATAAATAAATTAATCTTAAAAAAAGTTAAGAAAATTTAAGCTAAGAGCCCAACCTGAAGCTAAATATGAAATAGTGAAGAAAATACACTCAAAGATGACTCCTCGGTAACCTTACAAGCAACCAAGCAAGAAAATCGAGCAACCAATCAAAAATATCGATCGGTCAATCAAATGCATACTCACCAAGGTGTTTATCAAAGACAAATAGAAGTACAGATTAGAGAACAAAACATAAAGAACAAACCCTAAGCCATCGTGGGTCACGACCGAAAACTTTTAGTGAGAAAAAAGAGGAAAAATTATTCCTTGCAGACACCGCATGCAGCGATGCATGCGGTGTCGATCTCCACCGTCGATCACCACTTTGATGGGATTTTTTTAAAAAAAATTTGAAAGTGGGTCCCATCGAAACGGTGATCTGCGGTGGAGATCGGACACCACGTGCATCTCTACATGCGGTGCCCGCACGGAATAATTTTTCAAGAGGCTAAAGTAGGAGAGGCTTACCCGAAAGCTTACGAGAGAAGAAAGGGAGGCCGAAGACTGCAGTCTTTAAAGGATTATGGGGATTAGTATTTTTAGTTTATATATATATATATATATATATATATATATATATATATATATATATATATATATAGACACACACACACAATATATTATATTAAATAGAGACACACACACAGTATATTATATTAATTATATAACTAAGATTGTATAAATATATAATATTTATATTAATAAAATTAATATATTATTATTATTATATTATATATTATAATTTATAGGATTTAATTTTTTAAAATTAGATAAATTTTTATAATATATAATTATTTTTAAAATATCATAAAATTTCTATATAAAATTATTTTAAATTATTTTATATTTCGAACATTAAATATTCGAGCATGAACGGACACTTCCTCGTTCGTGTTAGGTTAGTTTAACAATCCGAATGAAAAAAAAATTGTTCGTGTTTTTCTCGCTTATTTATCGAATGAATCGAACATGAACTCTCTAGTGAGTTGAACACAAACTCTTCACAAACAAGGAGCTTCTTTAAGAACTCTATCAATTAGTAAGCCAAGGGAGTTTTGTTGATCACACAAAAATATGCGAGGAGACTCCAATTAGCAAGCTGGCGGAGCATCATTGATCGCACAACAAGTGTTAGGGGAAACTCTAATTTTTTCTTGGCTCTTTATAAGCCAAAAAGTGCCAAAATATGGGCCTAGCTTGCTTGTCCAGTATTGTCCGTCAGATGTAGCCCGAATTGGTGGCTAGATCGTTTTTTAATGCGAATCCGCATGAAATTTCAAAAAAAATCCGCTTTTTTGCCGGCCATTAGATCTCGATACCGCCACACGCACATAAGCCCTCTGTTGTTGTCGATTGAACATCCCACAAATTATGGCTATACAAATTTCCAGTCATCTTGCCTTCAGATCGAGTGGATTGCCTGCCATTCGTTTAGTCTAGCTGTCCACCAGTCATCTCCACTCCATCAGCCCACTGGTCACCATCTAGAAATTGGTTCGTTCGCGCCAGCGTCGTCGAACAGGCCATCATCGGCCGCCACCATAAAATCCAAAATCTCTAACCTTCTCAAAAATTTTGCCCAATATTTTTTACTCTAATAATTTTCATAAAACAATGCAAAATTGCCTGAAAATTAGGGGCAATTGATATGTGATCACAAATTTTATCATTTGTCACAAAACTTGACACGATTAACACAAATCTTGAGGCATTTTTTAACAAGGAACTTTAAAACTTAATTAAAAATCATCTAGAACTTCAATTTTAGTAAGCTCCCAGTGAAACTGGCAGACTCGGCGAGATGAATACAATGATGCCAAAATTGGTCTAAAGTCAAATCAAGTAAGGATCAAGTCATTAAACCACTTCTAAAAGCAATTAGCTACTAATTTGACGATCATATGGATTTTAATTCCGACGAGCTTATAGTCAAATTGAGTATTATGATGAAATGAATCAAACAAACCCAAGATCATTCAATTACGGCATCGTTAAGGCAACTAAATGTCCATAAAATATCATCTGGCCGTGGGAATCTTTCTGGGTTGTTCTAAAGAGTGTTTCAAAATGCTTCCTTATTTGCAAGGGAGACACTCTCAGACTCTATAAATAAAGCCCTGACCCTTTCATGAAGAGGGGATGAAGGAGAAGTACTTAATGCTAGAGCTGGACCCGAAGAAGAATGAGCTATCCTCTAGTGTCGTGCAAGACCAAAAACCTGATGAATGCTTCCAGCTCCCACAATCACCGATCATCGATAGTCGTCCCCTACTCGCTGACATAGATGAATCCTGTTGCGGAACAATGCACCCTAAAGTCTGTTTAACGACACACCAAGAAGAAAGTGTAAAAATGTACCCCGAAGACAATGTAACGACGCGCCTCAAAATAGTGTAACAATGCACCCCAAATATGATGTAACGACGCACCCCGAAAGAGGTGTAATAATGCATTTGAAAGACAATACAATGACACACTCTGAATACTGCGTAACGACGCAGATCAAAGACGCGTAGCAACACACTCTGAATACGGTACAACTTCCCGCAATAACTGCTTATAACTGTTGTACTAAGAATACAACAGCCTTCTCAGAACTCTATAAGTTCTCTAATTAGAGCCCCCACTATAGTTGAAGGCTTATGTGCTTCCCCGCAACTGCAGCCTCTTATTATAACTTTGGCAGCCACTGACGCTACTACAACTCATCACCATGGCCTATGCGACCAATTACGACATACATGGTCGACATTTTATGCAGCTCCCAACTCCGACCTCTTGGGCCTACGAACATAATCACAACTCAAAATTATAGCCTATATGACAAACTACGACCTATTAGGTCCACATCTCATGCAGCTTCCAACTCCAATTTTTGTGGTCTATGAACACTATCAAAGCTCAGTACTACAATTTATGTGACTAATTAGGAACCACGTAGCTCACAACTTCAGCAACTCCCTACTACGACCTCTTTGATCAACTGCTGCTCCTGAAGAAACCATCTACAAAATACATGATCAACTACTGTAATGACTTTCAACTATAATATCTATGATAAGCTGACTCCACACACACCATCTAGAACATTCATAGCAGGTTGCTATCTTCATAGCAATTGAATGCAGTCTCAGTGACTCGTTGCAGCTATTATTAGTGAACTACTGTTGTACATCAACTTTGTAATTCCATATTTCATAATTTATGAGAAAAGTGTGCCTATGTACTGATAATTATATAGATAGATGATTATTTAAATTGAGCTAGATCCCATAGTTTTTTCTCTTTTCAAAATTTTCCACGTAAAAACAAAAATAAGTCAATCTCTCTCATCCTACTTACTCCGCACTTATTTGTGTGTGTACAATCTACATCCAATACTAAAACGATAATTTATTACTATAACATCGTGAATCTTACTTCACTCAAACTCCATAGTTAGTTTAATGGCTAGCCAATGGCTTAAAATAATGGCTGACAGCCCATAACATCGTCTTAATTATTGTCCTGTTTATATATAATGTAATGGCCTCTCCATTCATATGAAGAAGTAAATTAAGACAAAATAAAAAGCATAGCTGAGGCCTCCGTTTAAAGCCCTAAAATATACTCTAATCATATCTAACATCACCCATACGCCATCTTTCTTTCCTGCTAAGATCATTCTTGTTCACAATTCTACCGTTACTCATAGCCGGCCGTATTCTCTTGCAAGCAGCCAATCAGTAGCAGTCCGAGCAAAAGACGATAAAGCCCCTCCAAGCTTTTCTTGGAGGAGAAGTAAAGCCGATCAAACGGCTCAAGGCAGCTCCCCATTTCCGAGAAGAAAATTAATCCGAACCGGACCAAACCGAAGCAACCCCATTCCGTCGAACCGATCTCAGACTCAAATTTGGTCGGATCGGTCATGAACCGAAGGCGGTCCGGCAGACCGAACCGGTCCAAGGCTGTATCTCATTCCCGCCATCTTAGGTGCGTGGTATTTTATAGTTTTCCTTTGGCGTAGTATAAATGAACGACATTGGAAGTCAACATTGTGGTCGTTGCTCTTCACGGTTTGCTGCCTTCGCAGAATCAAGCTCAGTTCTCCGTATACCATCGATCGAGCTCTTGAAACAATGGCGAGGTTGGCTTCAAGCCCTAATCTGCTTCATTGATTGCCCTTGGATTCTTCTCTCTGCTGCATTTGGGAGTTATCAGCTTGCGATCTTGTTTGATGGAGCTGAAAATCGGCATTAAAATATGTGCAAAAGTTGAGCTCAGTTAGCTTACACGAGACGCTCTCTGCAAACTGTGTGAAAAATTCTTGCTTTCTTCTTAGACAGCTTTTCAATCAGCTGATGCTTGGGAAAGCTCCGAGCTTTATGGGAATGGCTTTGTTTTTCTCTGCGCTTTTAGTCTCTTGAAGAAGGAGAAGATATTCGCTTGATAGGAAAGAGTTTCAAAGGCTTCATTTGTGATCAATAAGATTTTGATAGTGCTTATTTGAGTCTTAGTTGCTAAGTTTCGATTGCGTTATGGCTAATACGACGTGGTTGATAAACTGTCGTGCGATTGCGAAAAAGGTGAAAAATGCCGTTTTTGATTCGAATTATCAGCCAAGGGACTTGGGAGCTGAAGCGAGTCGTGAATGTCCGAATTGTCAGCATACTGTTGACAACAGTGATGTAAGTTCTCACTTTACCAGCACTGTTTTTACTGAATTCGTTTATATATTTAGATATTTCTCAGGACTTGGGGAGATAACTAAAGATTGTTTCTTCTTCTGCAGGTTTGTTTGGAATTGCCTGGACTACCTGCTGGTGTAAAGTTCGATCCCACTGATGCGGAGCTTCTGGAGCATCTAGCAGGAAAAGCAGGGGTTGGGATTGCCAAAGCTCACATCTTTATCGATGAATTCATCCCAACTATTGACGGGGAAGAAGGAATTTGCTACACACATCCTGAGAATCTCCCTGGTAAGGATCGCTGGTAAGTTCATCTTTTACCCACATGCATATTTTTTAACAGCACAATCAACTGATCTTTTTCTGTTTCTTAGGTGTAAGAAAAGATGGGAGCAGTGTGCATTTCTTTCACAGATCATTAAACGCATATTCAACTGGAAATCGGAAGCGCCGAAGGATCCAAAGCGGATTTTGCGAGACTGAAGAACGGGTAAGGTGGCATAAGACTGGTAAAACCAAACCGGTGTTAGATAATGGTGCTCTGAAAGGCTGGAAGAAGATCATGGTTCTGTACAGAAGTTCTGGGAAGGGTAGCAAGCCAGACAAGGCTAATTGGGTGTTGCATCAGTATCATCTTGGGATGGAAGAAGAGGAAAAAGATGGGGATTTGGTTGTTTCAAAGATTTTCTACCAGCGAACAAAGCAAATGGATTGTAATGAGACTGAAACTGTTCGAGAAAAATCGAATTTTTTAACAGTAAGGTACGGTCCAAGAATGCCTACAACTATGAATCCGCAGCCAACTCGCTCTAAAATGAATCCTTCATATGAAGCTGATGAGCATGTTTCGCTTCTCTTGGAGGTTCAGGTATGCTTTAAATACTTATAAACTATATTTTTTTTTTTATTTTGGAGGTTTAAAGATCGGTTTTTTAGCCGCCTGCCTTCACTTGGGACTAAATAAATACTCAGCTTTAAGAATTGAAATGTACATTGAGATGATTTCAATGACTGAATTAATCATGTAATGTGAATCTCATTTCTTTGAAATTTAAAAAGTATTTCTTACCTAAGGCAACTAAGATAACACGTTTAGAATCATTTTTATTTTGTTCAATATTTGCAGAAAATGAAAACTAATCGAAGAACCTATGTCTGAACTTGTTCCATACTTTCAAAATTAGTCAGCTTTTTCTTACTTTTTTTGGGTTTATAGCTCCATGATAGATGATTACATTAGTAGTTTCATATAAGTTATCAAACATGTCTCTTTTTTTTAAAATAAAAGCAAAACATTCAGTGGAAAAAAGTCAAAACAAAAAAATTAAAACAATATTAAAAAGACTTTTATAGCATCTATTAATGGCAAATCTAAGCCTGTGCGCCTTTTCAGGAAGAAAAGGCTCCGAAAGTTGAACTACCTCCATCAACATTTCCCATTGTTAATCTGAAAAATGAAAAACTGGAATCAAATTTGTGGGCGGATGAATCACAAGCCATAGAGGAACCAAATCCTCAGCTGATAAATGAGTCATTGCTATGCAGTAAAGTGCTAAAAAACTTTCCTCCCTTGGAAAAATCATCCCGACAACTTGAGAAAATATTGTATCCGTCGTCCGGAGGTGCAGATGATGACGTGGATAGCATCATGCCGTGCGTTCAACAATGTGGTGAGATCCACGTCATCGACCACAGTTCTGATTTATCTGACGTAATATTTTCTCAGCTTAACTACTCAAACATGATTCCCGGCTGTATAGATCAGCTTAAAATAGATGCAGATTCAGCTCGTGGCTTCCCTAGTCTCGAAAACATAGAAGTTGACACACCGCCCGACTTTCAGCTTTCTGTAAGATCATTTTTTACTTTCTCCATCATAATCAAGCTCATGACTTGTATAATTTTCATAAATTATGTGTCTGTATTGCAGGATTTGCAATTTGATTCACAAGATAGCATCACGAGCTGGTTGGACCGGCTGTAGAGTGATAAAGACTTGGGATTTTTTGAAGCCCGGTCTACCAATGATGATTATTTAGCAGATCAAGTGTTGGCATAAGAGTAGAATTTCATATTGCCAATCATGCATCTTTTTGCTGTAAATTGCAGGTTTTTTTGGCTTATAAGCCGTGATATTCTTACTTGTAAAAGACTGAGGACTCTTAAATTATGTTTATGCTTTATATTAGTTATTTTCAAGGCTTTAAGATTGGTGCTCATATTGCCTAGTTGTGTTTTTCAGGCATGGAGCGATTTCAACTGTTCAACGGTCTTCTGTTATGTTAACTTTATAATTGTGACATGTTGGGGTTATAGTGGCACGTTGAATGTGTTTTTTTGGCTAGGACTTGAATAATTTAGAAATCAGATTAGTACCATACTTTAAAATTTAATCAAATAAACTGTTTTGATTTAAGTTGGATTGACTCTTTTTCTTTTTAAATTAAGGTCATTGAATCTGACTTCAAAAAAATGTTTATGTTCAATTTCAATCGAGAAGTGAAGGGAATATGTATTTAGTCTCTTCGATTAAGTGACATAAGATGTTTGAATGTGTTGTATGATGGTTAGATGTTTGAATGTGTAGGATAATGGTTTGACGTAAAGTGAAGAATCTTAATGTGTCGTGTTTGAGAGCTCAACCTGCCAGGAAAAAAATGTAAAGAGAAATAGGGATGTCACTTGAACTTGTCTCAAAAAATTCTTTAAGTTGACTAAGTTAATTTTTTTGTTGGGTTTAGATCAAGAATCCCAACCGATTTAGGGTTTGTTTGGGGCATCTGTTGATTCTTTATAATCTGCTGATAAGCAGATTATTTTGATAATTTGATAATATGTTGATTATCATAATAAATTGGCTTGTTGTTTGGTACAGCTTATTTAGAACAGCTTACTGGCAACTGTTGTTGGATAAATGATCATTCTGCCACTGTTTGATTAAGTTGTTTGCAACAGAATTGTACGAGCACAGAAATAGATAAAACAGAAGCCGCAAATCATTACAGATCAGTTCAAAAAAATAACATAAAGTGCTCACACGCTCTTGATTATCAAAAATAAAATAAAGATAAATACAATCACAACTACAATGCAAAATATTACAATATTCAATTTAAAGCTCTGACTACGTATGTCCTCGGCTGCACTGTCACTATGAGAAATCACCATATCCCGATCACAGTTGGCAGTGCAATATGTCGGACTGTCGTCAATATGAAGATGAATTCTTATGCATCAATTCACAATATAGACAACCCAACCATTACTCTAATCCAAAATTCTAAGGGCTGAATAATTCATAAACATTCCCTAAATCCAAAAGAATCTGTCATGTGGACAGTCACATCCAAAAGACTGTTGTTAGCTTCAACCAAAATAATGCGATAGAAAACCTACTAAGAGACCAATTTTTCAAATCCAAACTAATCATACATGAATTAGAAGTCATACAATTATATGTTTCAACAAAAAGGGACTTTAATCTCTTAAGAACATCCCCACAAAAGATCAAGGATATCTCATAACAAGCAATCTGCAAACCCAATCGGATCACATGCTGCTTAAGGGTATAATTTTGCTATGAATTGATTGATCAAGTGATAATTATACAAATTTCATTGATGGACTTGGTCAAAAACGATGACTAAGAAGAAAAATCAAAACCCAATAACGTCAAATAAGATGAGGATCTCTTCAGCAATTAGAAGCAAGGAAACGATTTCATAAAACTCAGTCGAATTGAAAATTTCAACAATGGTTTTATTCGAAATATTAATGGTTTTATTTTGATATAATATACCTGGTCAGCTTCTATGAAAAGAAGGAAAATCATTTTGGTAATTTGGAATTATGTGAACAAGGATTATAATTATCTTATTTCGTAAACAATGACAACTAATACTAATATATACTAAAACCCAAGATATGTATTTCTGGATTCAAGATAGTTGCTATTCTTGTTTATAGACAAGGAAAATTTATTGTTTTTCTTTACAGAATTTCAAAACTCTTTTCATTTTTCACAAAAAGATCAAACTATAAAGAGTCCATAACAAATCTCCCCAGAAAAAAAAAAAACACAATCCTAGTAGATCATCTGAAATAACATTACATTGTTTCATTAGTTAGAAAATGCTAAATAAAAAATACTGCATTTGTTATAAACAAGTACTTAAGAACTTTTACCACGCAATAGAGCCCTAAACCTTTGTTCGGTACCAATTCAACACCTAGTTTGATGCAGGCCCTGGACTTTCCGCCATAAGACCCTACAAAGTTCTCTTCCACCCGGCAACTGGGCTATGTGTGGCGAAGAAATCTCTGTCTGAGCCGCTTCACCTAGGGCAATGCGACGAGTCCGAAGCCCGGAACACACTTCTATTAAAGGGCACAACAGTGTGCCTCAAAGCAGCAGGCGAGGGTGAGAAGGTGAAGTTTGGGACGATTTGCAGAGATTCTGCCT
>NEWO01000015.1:836625-860713 GCA_003013225.1 Phalaenopsis aphrodite
CGGTGGGAGTCTGGCTTGCGAAGGGATGAAGGAAATTGCGGCCGCACAAAAAATTTACATCGATCGCGATATTCAACGAGAAGACTCGCCACATATTTTTTATTGTGTTCGGTTTACCCATCAATCTGAAATTAATCGAAAATATACTTGTTGACAAAAACTCGTCCCTAATTGACCTAAATTTGACAAGAAATTAATGGTCCGTTTTGGGCAGTTGTAGGTTATTGAATAATCTGCTGATAAGCTAGATGGGTGTTTATTACAAATTTTTTATTTTTATTTTTTTGAAAAGCAATATCCTTGTCAATAAGCTCTCACCGCACCTAGATAGGTGCAATGTGAAAACGCATAAGCTGTAAAAACACAGTTTACCCAAACATGTCAAATAAGCTGCCCCAAACGGGCTCTAAGTGTCAGTTTGTGTCAACCCTATCTAAAACAGATCAGGTTCGTGTTAGACTTTTAAACTTATTTCAAAATTTTATGGGTTTGGGTAGAGCATTTTTGGGATAGGTCAATTTTTGTTCAGACCTAAAAGTCAATCCACAAAATAGATTGGACATCTCAACTTAAAAAGCTTATTTGTAAATATTTGTAAAATGTTTATTTGTTAATTTGCATGAAAAATAAATGAAAATATATATTTTCAAACCTTTTGAGCTCTTTGTTAATGATTTTCACCAAACTCTTGTTGTATAAGCTTTTTTTTAAAAAAAAATAATTGCTTTCAATCTTATAAGGGAAGGTCAATTTTTTTTTCTTGTATGTCAAGAGCTTTCTAACGCAATAATGTAGGACTTTGTTCTGAGACTTACTTTCTTATCTTTAGTTATATATTAATTGGTAGTTAACAATCTATTATGTTGGGTTTAATTGTTTTCAACTTGGATAATTGATTTTTAGCCGCTTTATATATCATCTGGGGGGAAAAAATTTTATGTCTGGAACGTACGGACTCTAATAATATGTTGCCACGTGTGCTATATCGCAGATGTTATTTTAGGTTTATTGAAGTGGAACCGCAGAGATTATTTCAGAGTTATGAAAGAAAAACTCATATATCCCACTTCAATAACCCATAAATAACCCCAAAATAAACTTCACAGTTCCACTTCAATAACCCAGAAATAACACCGCGAATGTTATTTCAGAATTATTTCTGAGTTATTTCCGTATTATTAAAATAAAAATCATATATTCTACCCTGAAATAACGCCACAAAGGTTATTTCGGGGTTATTGCGGAGTCCGCAGTTCCACTTTAATAATTTTTTTAGGTGGGCCTAATATAGCACACATGACGCCATATTATTGGGAGTCCGCACGAAGAGCTACGTCCAGTCTAGATAAGAAATCTTTCTCTTATGGGGGCCCTCATTGTATGACATTTGTGAGAAGAGCACAACCTGGGGCATACGACTACACAACATGTCCTACTTGTTGACATACGTTTATGGTAGGTTATTATCATCATCACTAAAGTAAAACTCAATTTTTTTATTCTGACTGCAAAATGAAGCCATGCTGCAATGACAACAATAAGAAAAAAATAATTTACTAATTAAATTCGAAGTTACTAGCTATAAACTAAAAAATTTGCGAGACATGACATAGCTCATTTTACAAGTGACCTTGGGTAATACATGGCAGGTGTCTTTATAATAGCTTTTGGTAAATAAATGTTTGCCTGTAGTTGATACCACTTCATTAATCACGCAATCGCCTTCTCTGTACCAATTCCATCATCATCTCATGCGGCCGCATATACTTGTTTGTCATCCCAAATCTCAATATATCATAGTATTATATCCAATAAACACTTCATTCCTCTTAACGTTAGCACACATAAAACCTAGTTCTATGAGCCCCTAATCAATCTAATGTGCTCATCTAAATTATTGCGCTACACACTTTGAAGGTACAACTCTATGTGGTACCAGTTTAATAATGGCACGTTTGCCTCCTATATATCTACTCCTCAAGTACATATATCTGTAACTTGTACTCATATCTGATGTTTGTAATGTTGACAGATTTGTTGTCATATACCTGCAATAAACTAATATTAGCAAGAATAAAATGCTAAGGAATAAATTACTTAGACAGAAAGTCCGACAAGTACTTGTGTCTGTATGAGAACATTAATCTCATTAGTCATTTCTACAAACCCGGATATACATTGTTGGTTGTTCGCAGATAACCCGTGGCATTAGATAGAACAGCGGAAGAAAGAAGATAGAACAGTGGATACAAATTATATTTTTATATTTTTAAAGAGTAAAAACCTTAGCATATACAATATACAGTCCAATATGTATAGAGCAGTTATATATACTTGTAGTACATAACCGAATGGGACTGCAAAAGCTGTTAAAGAGACATGGAAGGATATTGTCATATCATGTAATGAGTGAGCAACAACCTTTCAACTAAATGGGAAAGTGGAGACCAAGTATAAGATTTTTATGCCCTCGCTTGTATACCAGCAATAGTCAATAAATATAGACTTATTAACTCCCAGCAAATTGATAAGCCAAGCATGGACCGCAAGCTTGTTGCAAAGATATTAGAACCGTGAGATAGAAAGTAATTTGGTGAAAATATCCACTATCTGATCTTGTGAGTCTATATGATGAACGGTAATATCTTTTGACTTGATGCAGTATTGAATGAAATGACAATCAACAGCAATATGCTTAGTCTGAGAATGAAAAACTAGATTATTTTTCAAGAGCCAAGGCAGATATATTGTCATAAAATAATGAAGTAGGTTCATATACGTCAATACCAAATTCACCAAGAAGAGTATGTAACCACATAATATCAGTTGTAGTAGTAGCAAGTGCTTGATATTTAGCTTCTGTAGAGGAACTAACTATAGTGGACTGCTTCTTAACACCCCAGGAAATAAGAGTTTTGCCAAGTAAAGAATAGTACCCAGTTGTAGATTTATAGTCTGAAAGATCTCCTGCCCAATCCAAATCAGAAAATGATTGAAGAAAAGGGAAAAGGCATGATTCGATAATCCAAACGAATGAGTACTTTTAATGTATCACAATAATTGCTTAAGAAGTTGAAAATAATTTATATGCAGGTGATGCAGTTATTGACACAATTTATTTACAACATACGCAATGTCAGGCCTGGTTAATGTAAGATATTGCAAAGGCCTCATCAAGTTTCCATAAAGAGTAGGTTACATATAGAGGGGAAATTGTGCATCTTCAAAAGTTAATTTTGTAGGAAGTGAAGTAACAATGGACTTATAATCAAGCTTACCAACTCGATTGAGGAGATTTTGAGCATATTGAGAATGATTTAAATGCAACCCATAAGGTGTGTGCTGCACATATATATCCAGGAAATGATGTATAGAACCAATATTTTCATATTAAAGCGAGCTGCAAGTTGAGCAAGAATGTCGTTAACAACATTTTCATTATTACCAGAGATAAGAATATTATCGGCACACACAAGAATGTAAATGACAACTGTAGAGTTCCGAAAAATAAAAATGCATACACCAGCTTTGGAAGTTTGGAAACCAAGTGACTGTAAGTAAGTAGTCAAAGTGACAAACCATTGAGGTGGAGCTTGCTTAAAACCATATAGTGCCTTCCGAAGCTTGCGTACATGAGTTGAATGAAAATTGTCATTGTTTCATATATACTGGTTCATCTAGCCAACCATGCAGAAAGACATTAGACACATCAAGTTGAAGTATATTCCATTTATTTGTGACAACTACAGTAAGAAAAACTCGAATAGTTGGAAACTTGGCAATTAGGATAAAGGCTTCGTTATAATCCAAAACTTATTCTTGATTAAACCCTCGGTGAACCATCTGAATTTAATTTGGTCTTATAAATCTGTTTGCAGTCTAAAACATTCATATCAGGTGTGGGATGTACAAGTGTCCAAGCACCCTGAGTTTGTAAAGGTTGAAACTCATTTGACATAGTTTTCTTCCAATGTTCTTATTTAATATCTTCAGTATAGCAGGAAGGTTCATATTATGTGACAAAATAATGAAGAGTGAAGATGCTGAAAGGTTTGAGATGACCAATTTGTTGTCTCATTTACATAGGATGATGAGCAGGAGATGGAGCTGGAGTAGAAGTAGTGGTAATAGTAGATGTTGTAGAATGAAGAGAACTTCTTTGGTCTAACTAATTGATCAGCTGCCACCAGTGTGATCAACTGATCGACCATTTTTTTTATTTGGTATGTTGCATATGTTGCATGCTTTTTCACATTGCTTGCATTAGCTCATCCATATTTGCACACTGTTGTGTGTTTGCGAACATACACCATCATAGGATCGTGATGAGTATTTGTGCCTCCCAGTGGCATATTACTCTAGATATTTACTTTGTTGCATCCTTATGCCACATTGCATCACATCACAAGAGGCTAGCACTTGCACTTTCCACTTTCGCATGATAAGGTTCATCCATGGTGGTTAAAATAAAAAGTTGTCCATGTTGGTTAAACAAGTCTCGATTAAAACCAAAAGTAGTCTAAAATAAAAATATAAAACTTATCTCAAGTCCTCCACCAAACTCTTGAAGTTCCTTTGAATCTCTTCTCTTTTACAATCACTCAAAATAAAATAACAAAAAAGATAAAGTAAATAAAAAGTAGTTCCTTAAAATCTCTCCGAACTAACTCACACAGAAGAACTTCAAAATTTGCCAATATTTTTAGAACCTTTTTTTAAGTCGTCTCTTCTTTCTTTTATAGTTTTCCAAGAGGTGCCTTAGGATATCTTCAAAATGTGTCTTGATTCGATGTATTTCCCCAAGAGAAGCATCCTTTCATGATAATGTTCGTCCATGATGGTTACAACCACCTATTGAGTCAATGGGTGCATCAAATACCTCTTCGAAATTCATGAAAACCAATTTTACTCGTCTAGTAACTGTCACTGACGCTTAAGCGCGGGGTCTCAGTGTAGGCGCAACCTTCTCTGTTTAACCGGTGCTTAAGCGCCGGATCTGGTGCTTAGGCATCAAAACTCTTTTGGACAATTTTTCACCTCTTTGCTCCAAAATTGATCATTTTTCACTCATTTAAGCATTTTTTCCATTTTTACATGTATCTGCAAGAAAAACACAAAAATACATTTTATTAAAGCGTAATATCTCAAAAATAAGTATAAAAATATGTCTAAAAATACTATATATTTTAGGTGTATCATTTGCCTCACATAAGCTCTTTAGTTTATTTTCAAATTTTTTTGTTTAGTCTCCATCTTAATTCCTTCTTTTTGATCCTTCCTCAACTCTGAATAGTTCATAAGATTCAAGCAAGAGGGCCTGCTAGAAAAGGGAAATCTTAAGATGGTAAATAGACATGCTGGTGACTCCGAGTTACAAAAGAGAACTGGAAACACTCATCTTGGTTTTCTCCGCGAGAAGAACCTCCTACATAGGATGAGAAGGAAGTCCAATGGAAATTCCTTAGTCATTTTCACAAAATCCATTAGCTCCTTCAGGTGTTGATTCTCTAATTTTGATTTTGAAAGAAGCAAAGATTGCTTGAGATCAAATGTTTGGGCCTTTTTTCGGGTCTCTTACAACTCTTTCTTCATCACTGTCAGCTTCTCCTCAAGCTCTAGTTGAGCCCAAATTTCCTGATGAAGTAAGGTTATTTGAGAATAAGTTGCTTGCCAAGCCATTGTGAAATATTGGTGAGTCGTTCAACATAGACCAACCAAGCTCTTTCCTAACACAGTCTCCTCTAAGCTTGAAGATCACAACACTTCAGCCATTGTGGAAGCGTGCGAGCATCAATCTAATTATCATAATTCCAATATTTTTGAAGATTAATCAAAATAAATATGAATTCCGGGCTAAGTCATACCTCCACCTCCTTCACATGTACAGAAATCCATTAAACCTTGGACCCTTTACATTTCGTTCAAGATAATAAAGGTGGAAGGCCACCCTAAGGAGTCATGTCCTGAGTACATTTTTAATGGTCAGCGAGGAAGGCGGCGGGGGGGGGGGGGGGGTCATCATCCGAATAAGATATGCGAGCCTTCTCCTCGCAACAATGCTCCTCTGTAATCTAAATTTCCCCAGACAAGTCAACCTCTCCGAGGTATTCAGTTGACTGCTACTTTGGATGATCCACCGTGCATCTCGATGGTGACCTTGCTAGATACTCATTTGTCTCGACAAGAAGAGGACAGTTGGCTTCATCTCTTGCTGAAAAATACAAGAATTATGGGGCCTCCGGGCATGATTTAATAGGCTTTACCTTTTGGATCTCCTACATCAAAACCTCTCTCTCTTGGCAGCTCGATCCCTCATGACTTAACGTTGTCTCAACATCTGGCTTATGAATGTCTTGGAAACATGCACAAGGATGTGAACCCTCAAATTTCTCTCGATACTTTGACCTTTCAATATGAACTAATTCATATGTCCCAGCCCTTTGAAAAATGATTGAAGGAGCAATCAGTTATACCGAGTCAATAATTAACATTAAAAGGAGAAATATATAAGATTCACATCTGTAAGACTCTCGAATCCCTTTTGTCAGAACTGACACCTTTGGGGTTAGATTTTTCTTCGCTTTAACGGTGGCCTGGTGAGCCTTTTTCTTAAAAATATGAGTGGGAATTGCTTCCCAAATCTCGGCCTAAAGAGCTTAGATGTTTGTCAACCTTCGTCATGCATCATACTAAGGGTGTTGGGTTGCAACACGTTATTGATAAGAGCAAACACTAGGTATTATTAGATTGACCGTTTGGCTCCCTCGATCTTGCTCACCTTTAACAATACATTCTTAGACACTTTTGCTTTTGCCTTTAAAGGAACCTCACTGGACGGAACCGTCCGAATGAACCGTTGCTCGAGGAGGAAGCCAGGTAAAACCACTACTCTAGACCTTCACTTTAGTTTCCAACTCCAACAATTGGAATCTGACGACATATTAAATATGTAGAAATTCATCTGACCTGACCTGGAACAAGAACATGTGGTTAAACTGGTTAATCGGCTAGGGGATCCTTTGACGTCGAGAATATATGACAACAGGCACGAGGAATGCAATGAAATTCATTTTCTTCTATGACAAGATAGCTCAATAACTAGAGAAGATGGAGCATAGCTCAATGCAAAATGGAAGATGAAGCCATAGCTGAAACTGATCCTTACAAGGCAAAAGATCATCACCATAAAAGAAGGTCACCTAGATTCGTCTTGCGGCTGACCCAAAGCTTGACGGAAGAGTTGAATAGATGACTCCACTGTAATGAGTTGACATTTTCTTTAGTCACCCGTGATTGATCATCCAAAGATTTCAATTAAAACTTCTTCAAATAATATTTGGGTCTCATCCAGCTAACAGTGAAGCGGAGCATCGAAATTCGAGAAAGTGCGAGAGGCAGGAAAGCAGAGAAAGCGTGCCCCCTTTGATATATAGGAGAACAAAGGATGTTCAACTATCGCTCGAGGGTAAAATCGAAAGCGAGCAGTCTTTCCGTAAGGAATAATCTGTAATATTAAAATGACACAAAAATAAGGAAAATATATCTTTATTTCATAATAAACACAAAAACTATAGTAAAAGCATTTCAAATTTAGTATAAGGAACTAATTTATCTTATAAGAGAATATGACGCCGTTTCGAGCAAGACATGCCACAATCGAAGCAATGCTCTATATAAAATTCCCCTATGACCTAAATTGGTTTATCTTGTCGGATTTAGCCTGCTCCTGAAAGACTTGATACTATTCTAGCATATTCGAGAGTTTTTGGCTAAGAGTTATCATTGTATCCTTCACCTTCACCATGCGAGTCAACAACTCACGTATCTCCCCATCCCACTAGATCTTAAAAGCAATTGAACAAGGAACACTCAATCTCATCCATATGATGAGCTACTGATCCATGGGATGTTCAGGACCTCCAACGTCTTTCCTGTGTCCTTCAGGGGGAAGTGAGAATTATTTGGGGTGGTCGACCCTACCATCCTCACTAGAGAGCTGACTGCTCTCACCAACCGCACGACCAACACTCCTTTGCAGTTCAGTTAGACTCTCATGTGGACTAGGTTGCACGAGAGCATATGCACCACAAGAGGTATTTCACACCAAAGTAAAAAAGTCGAACTCCGCAAATACAAGAGAAAGTCCCTCGCACCCAAAAACTAAATCAATTCAAACATTATAAGCTCATCAGAGAGCACTGGTGGGAGCAGATGAAGCACATCAAAAGTCATTTGAGCAGCTAACTGCAGAAGGGCCTTGCACACTACAGGTGGTTGGGTGGTTAAATCATTAACTGAGCCAGTCAACGAAAAATTTTTGAGCAGTACACCCAATATTATAAAATCCCACTTGATCCGACAATGAGAGCCTCTTTCTTTTTACTATAACCTTATTTTTTCCTCTTATCCTTTAGGCAATCCTAACCTCTTACCTTGGTAAATATAAAACAGATCAGGATTTATGCAAGAATGTCGGCTTGAGATTTTGCGAGTTTGTCTATTGAAATACTAAATACACAAGAGATGATCGACCCAAATGAAGAAAAACACAAAATGGAGTATGCATGGGCAGGCGTCCCATCGCTCTCTTTACAAGATTTAAAGACTCTGAAATCTAGGTAGTTTAATCATTGAGTCACTAGTTAAAATTGAATGATCTACTATTTTCATTTAATTCTCTTATTCTTTTCATAGTGTCGATTTTAAGAAGTAAGAGAACCGCAAAACTAAAATATGCACATAAAAAAGATATTTGTGCCGATCTTTTAGAATTCTAATAACACAGTTGAAAGGAACGTGAAGGAGAAGAACCCCCTACCAAAAAGATTGTGAGGCCCATTAAGCCGACTTGGACAAACTAGACGAACCAAGCCAACTCAGCCAAAGCCGATTGAGCCCAAAAGTTGATGAGATAATGGCTAAATGATGTTGACAAGCAACTAATCCGAAAACTACCCAGGAGGGTGTCTACGTTCCCAAACTAGAGGGAGTTGACCCAATGCATAAGCTCATTTTGAAAAAGTGCCAACCCAATGGGGAGTCAATTCAGCAAATATCCTTAGACGCCCCACATTTATTCGAACCACTTGTTGAAAGTAAGACCTCTACAAATAGTCAATCAAGTGAACCAACCAAGCTAAACTGACCAAGCTAGGTCAACCGAGCTAACCCAAAGACCCCATTCAGGTAAGAGAAATAAATGTAACATACTTATAATACTAAATCTTTTAACACTCAATTTTTTAGGTGTGATTCATACACAAATTTTGATTCAACACACACAGTGAGTTTGTTATTGGCAGATTTATACAATTCTTTTTTTATGTATTTATATATTTAATAATTAAATTTTAACTTTTATATGCATACTATTCAAAAATTTAGGTGGTATAAATATATATAAAAAAATAAACTATTAGATATATAAATACTTATAAATTAGGTACCATGTATGCAAAATTTCGGTTAAAATTAATTATTTTTCGATTTATTTACCTCTATGTTAGATCACTTTCGTTTACGGGGGGGACGGAGCATCTCTAATTCTTCACCGTGAGAAGGCTTCTGTTTTCCCCAACGCCGCGACGGTTGAACGGCAGCGATCCCCGGGGCTACGGAGCTTCCTGCTCCCAAATAATAATCTTCAGAGATATCAGCTCAACTCACTGTCACTCTCATTTCTCCGGCGCCCGCTAGGTTTCAATTTGGAGTCTGTAGGCTCACTTTCTGTTTATGGGCTTTAGCCCTAGGTAAAGCATAATTTGTCGCTTTCCTCTTATTCTCTTGATGGAGACCCTGTTATTCTCCTGAATTATAGGATTTCAGCTTACGTGTAGATCTTACTGAAGGATGAGTAGCTTGGTGGAGAGGCTTCGAATTCGATCGGACAAGAGGCCTTTCTACAGCGACGGGGGTTCAGACGATGATGATTTCATTTATTCGAAGAAGAAGTCTGCAACTGAGCTGGACCAGAAGCCGACCGAGCGAATTGTGAGAGAAGATGCGGTATGCGGTATGCTTAATTATGAGTTTTTCTTATTCGGAGAATGGAGGGGGTCTTCGGTATAAGGATACTATAGCAGGGCTAGCAGCCGTAAAAAAGATCCACACAAAAAGCATATAAATAAGAATGTTATAATTCCTTAGTCAAAAAAAAAACAAAAAAAATCCTTGCTATTTCATTCCTTGCTGAAACTGATGGAGTTTCTAATTGGGCATTAAGCAACCTCAATGCCTCCTTTTCAGATTGGAAACTGTCTAGACATTGTGTTTTTCAGATGATCAAATTCCCGTAGGCTTAAAAACATGTTGAGAATCTTATATGTTGGATTACTGGTTCAATGGCAACTTCTATTGAAAATTTATCAGTCATAGCTCTGGCTATAAAGTTTTTTGATATTTTTTCTCTGTTAAGTAGCTTAATGTTATAGCTTTGTGAGCCAGTTTGCCCATTTTTTTAACTGGTTGATGTAAATACTCATAATATCTAATGTCATTTGTAGCACTCTGTGCTGTATGGAAATAAAAAATAGACTCAATTTGACCTAAAATTTATGAATGTATGGTCTGCTTCTTTTCCTTTCTAATATTTTTAATTTTTTCTTTAATAAATTTTGATATCAGTGGATTTTTAATAAGCCGGTTTTTATGCAGCATTTTTGAAATAATAACGGTTTTATAAAATTTACCTTTTAAGTCCATGATATACTCTCATCACACACAATTCGTTCGGCACTTCTCTATTTTAATCTTCTAGCTTTAAACGATATCTTCTGAAGAGTTATCTCAAATATTGAGGAAATTAAATAGTATCTTCAAGTGATTTGATAGTAAAAATTCTGGATGACCACAATACCTTCTCTTTTTTCCAAATGAAATATATCATAGGCCTACTTGAGGAAATCGGCTTTCTTAGGGGTAGACCTACACTCTTCTATGTATACTTAGAAAACTTTCAATGCTGGGAAAGGCACCATATTTGCTTATTAATTTTTATTTGAACATATCTTTTTTGTTTGTACGCATGTATGATCCTCCTCCATTCCTTTCTAATATTCAAGTTTTTGGCTTCCTCAATCTAGATATCAATGAATATTGCATAACCTGACTTTTAGATTCATACAACATCACTAAAATAATTTCGGTATTATAAAATTTACTTTTAAGACCATTTTATATTCTCATCACACAAAGTTTCTAAGGTAATTCTCTATTATCAATTTAATTTTAAGATTATTTTACTTTCTTATAACAAAAATCTTCTCAGGAATTGTACTATATGAACCTTTTAGCTTTAAACAAAATCTTCGGAAGTGATATTTAACGTATCAAGTGAATTAAATACTATCTTCAAGAGATTTGAGATTGAAAATATGGGACGACTATAGTACTTTCTTGACTTCAAGTTTGCATAGAACAAAGATTATCTCTCTCTCTCCCAAATGAAATATGTTATAGACCTACTTGAAGAAATTAGATTTCTTTGGGGTAAACCCTTAGAATCTTCTATGGATGCTTCACAAATTTCCAATAATGAGAAAAATATTAAGGCCACTAATTATTTTTATTTCCCTAAGCTTATTGATTTGAGATTGACTGTCACTTTACTTGGTATTTTCTTTGTTGTCGGTGTGTTAAGTCAACACATTGAAAATCCAGAGAAGAAGTATTGTGATGCTAATACAAGTATTCTAAGCTATTTTAGGAACTATTTAGTAAATGAATACTTTATAAATAATACAAAAAATTACAAATTGGTGCCTTCTACGAGGTTAATTATGCTGGAGATTAAAACTCTACTTCAAATGAATGTACCTTTTTTTTGAGGAAATCATATTTCCATGGATAAATAAAAAATAGATACTTGTTGCTAAAACTAGCACGAAATTTCAATATAGAGCTATAGTGCATTAAAAGTATGAAATGACATGCATTATTGAAGGGTATCAATTTCTTGTGGATCTTCTTTTTAAATTGATTAATTGGGTATGCATCCATGATAAATTTTTTTTTTTCACTAGAATTATATATATTGAAATAAATTTTCATTTCATTGGAGACGCTTTGCTACGAAATAGAATTATTACTCCTTATGCTTTTAGTGAAGAACAAACATCATATATTTCATGAAAGCTGTGGGACTACTTTGATTCTTCAAGAGTTACATCAAGCTGGTTCTTTATGATATATGCACTCCAGTTTGACAGGGGAGTCTTATCATAGAGATCTTTGAGTACTATAAAGTTAATAATTAGAAAATATCGTGTTTTTATTATTTATTATATTCTCTTAATTGAGAATATTCACACAGTTAAAATTCTCATTCTATCATTTGTATTTTATTATGCATTTGAGTCACTTTTTTTCTAGCAATTGAACCTTTTATTTAGTAGGTTTTGCCTGCAACAACATTGTAATTCCAGGGAAGTGGGCCAGGCAAGCATTTACTCCATTTGTGGTTTGTGGAGAGGAGAGCATGCCTATAGCTTAGAAAAGAAACAAAACTTAATAAATTGATTGATTTGATTAAGTTTAAGTTAGATTTGATTTTGATTTAGGAATTTTTGTAAAATGATTGGGTTTTTAATTTTGATTTTGAGTTTTTGGTAAAAAAATTGAACTAAAGTTTATTAAGACATGGTTTATCTTTAGCCATAAAATGAAAGTTAATGATTAATTCCAAATTTATAACATATAAATCATTGCTATACTACTAATATGTTATAACCAAGAAATTGATTTAAATCGAACCAAACTAATAAAAATAATTGCTTTCTATTTTCTTATCTTAAATCCTAAGCTAAATTGCATTGTTTGATTTGATTTGGTTTTCTTTTTTTTTCTTTTAACTTTTAGTTTTTGCTTTTGATGTTTAGTTCGTTTTTAAATCATGGTCATTTAGGAACCAATTTAAACTAAGCACATCTCTAAGTATGCCTGATTTCATTTACAAGGTAGTGCTTGTTTTTGTGATCAATGAACATATAAATTGAGATATGAAGCATATGAAGGGATGGTGATTAATGTTTGTGCTGTTAAGTGCCTTGATGAGTGTAGTGAGTGTACTTTCCCCATTTGGGGGAGAGAGAATTTGTGCTGGCCTTTTTTTAATTTTATGCTGTACTTTCCACATTAAGACCTCCTGACATCAACTTTTTATGTGTATAATTTTTTTTAAATGTATCATCCAACTATACTGTTTTTTGGTTTGTTTTTTTATTTATGTAGAAATTAAGAGGCTATCGGGGAGAAATAAAGATGGTTTATTCAAAATTACATTTATATAGTCTGAAAACTTGTTACGAGTAATAAATTTAACTTTAAATGTATTATGCATCAATAATTGTAGTTAATCCATTTATTTTTTTAATTTTATTGTATACTACTTACATAACAATTGCTATGTAAAACTAAAATTTTAATTCTACTGTATTTTCCTAGAAATTTTTCTAGATTTGTAATTTATTTTTCTTGCAAAAGTGTTTCTTAGTTTATGATAACAATCTATAATAGCATTTGATTATATTATCTTAAATTGAGCATATGGTATTTGATAAATATAATTTTATTTTATTTTTTTTATAAGCAAATAATTCATTTTATATTTATTTAATTTGTGCTGTTACTATACTTTTTTTTTAAAAAAATTTGAGATATTATTTCTTATGGAGCACTCATAAAACTTAAAACATGAACTGAATACAAACTGCTGTCTTTAGTTGATTACGTTAAGCAATAGTCAATCATGCTCCTGCATCATATATCTTACAACATGTGCTTGGGAAGTTAAGCGCCATTATGTGTGAGTTTATCTTGTACAGATTAACATTTATTTGATTGATAAGATTCACCTATTTTAAGAATATGATATGTGCTAGAAATGATGGAATCTTACACGTTTAAAAAAGAAATTGCTATAGGAGTTTGTCTTTGTTTTAATTCTTCAAAAATGTAACCTTTGGAGTAATTTGAACCAAATAATTATTAACCTTACCAAAATAGCTTGGAGAAGGTATTTCATTGGTTATTTTGTTGGAAGTTTACACAGTGGGGAAGTAAGGTGGTTTGCGTGATCTCAGAAATAGTGTTATTCATAGTCCGTGCTATAAGTTTAATTTTTTATTTGCATCAGAGTATAAGCTTTGAAGTTATTGTTCTATTTGGCTATGACAGAGTGGTGTGATCTTTTAGAGCTGACAGTTCTTTCTGTTTCTGTAGAAGGAAGGTGCGTGCCAAGCATGTGGAGAAAATGGAAGCCTTCTTTGTTGTAGAACTTGCACATATTCATTCCATCAAAAGTGCTTAATTTATCCTATGAAAGCTTCAGCTACTGAGAATTGGACATGTCCTGAATGTGTAATCTTCTTAGTTCTGACCAAATTTTTGATACAAGTACTTAAGAAAATTGGTTTTATGTGGTTCCTAATGAATTTAATCCATAAATCCAAATTCAAACACTATGTCATTCAGTGCTAAGAGAAGCAGTTACCCCATTTATTGATCATCGTAATCTCTGCAGGTAAATCCCCTCAATGAGATTGATAAGATGTTAGACTGTGAAACACGAGCAACTGCAGTAGATGGAGTTGATGTTACACATTCTGGGCCCAAAAAGGCTGGCGTGAAGCATTATTTAGTGAAGTGGAAGGGATTGTCCTATCTTCACTGCACTTGGTACCCACATTTTTTTGATTTTGTACACTGCTATGGAAAAAAATATGACTAGTTAACTTTCCTCAAGTGACTGCTCAATATGGATTCCTCTCTCTTTTACTATGTACAATCTTGTTAATCATTACGTAGGTGGCATCTTGAGTAATTTGGAAAAACATGCATTTAATTTTTGCTGCTGATCATTTTTTTCATATGAATACTAGCATTACTTGCACTTCTTTTTTTGTTGTCGCAATTTTTCTGCTGTGATAAGTTTTTAAAGCAAATCTCAAATTTCGAACAGGGTGCCAGAGGAGGAGTTTAAAAAGGCTTGCAAAGTCAATCCTCGTTTGAGAATCCGATTAAATAGTTTTCAAAAACAATTGAATTCACTGAGCGGCACTGATGATGATTGGATTGCCATTCGCCCTGAATGGACAACCGTAGACAGAATCATTGCAACAAGGTTATCATATTGTCTGTTGTCCTTGTACTTATTATTTGAAAAATTTTGAAGCAGAAATAAAATATATTTCTGTAATTTGGACATATGGGGAGCTATCATGTGTTTTCATATATCGTTTATGAAGCACTTATCCTACTGTCTCAATAGTGTTTGAAAGTCACTGCTTTGTTTGCCGACTCTATTAATATTCTCGACTGAGTTTCATCATAATTTGTGGAATTAAATTATAATCCATGTAATTGAATTCAAATACTAAGGCTTTCCTTCCACCATTTAAAAAAAATATTTAAAATGTTTTATTGAATATTTAATGACATTGAAAGACTAAAAAAAATTCTTTGATAAATCATTTCTTTCTGCCAGAAGTTTCTTTAACTCTTTCATGCTCTTCCCAAATCTCCTTTTCTATCTCCGACCACTGTTCATATTTTTTGTTTAATTTTTATCTGTTCTTATATTACTGGGAGGTGCTATGTAGGTTTATTTTTTTGACTAGGGGTTGATTATTTTTTTGCAGGAAAATTGGTGATGAACGAGAATATTTTGTGAAATGGAGAGAACTTCCCTATGATGAATGTTCATGGGAATTTAAATCAGATATTTCTACCTTTCAACCTCAAATTGAAAGGTTCAAGACGATACAGTCTAGAGGTAGCAAGAAACGTCGTAGAAAGAACAAAACTCTCAACCACGATTCAAATGATCCAATACTTGAAGAGTACGGGTTACAACCGTCTGAGGAAAAGAATGAATATCAGCATTTTGAGAGAAGGATAGAGTTCCAGCAGTTTGAGAAAAGTCCAGAATTTATTTCTGGAGGTATGATGCATGTTGTTTTCTTACAGTTCTTAAGCCAATATAATTTTAAATAACTTTTAAGAATACACCCAGGGACGTTGCATCCGTATCAGCTTGAAGGTCTAAATTTCCTACGCTATTCCTGGTTTAAAAGCACTCATGTGATCCTTGCCGATGAGATGGGCCTCGGTACATATTTTTGAGGAGCAAATTATGAATCGTTCACATTGTCAATCAAATTGCTCTATACATGTCTCTGATTTATGAGTGCTAAATACAGGAAAAACTATACAGAGTATTGCTTTTCTTGCTTCTCTTCTTGAAGACAAAATCTCTCCTCATTTAGTGATAGCACCACTTTCAACACTGCGGAACTGGGAGCGTGAGTTCTTAACATGGGCTCCACAAATGAATGTTGTACGTGGAAACTTTTATTTTTTCCTTTTTACAGAAATGAAGTTGTTCTGGTTCTTCATTCTCATTATTTGAATATTGTTCAGGTAATGTATTTTGGATCGGCCCAAGCTCGTACTGTTATAAGGAATTATGAATTTTTTATGCCCAAAGGGAAAACAAAAAAACATAAGAAGAAGAAATCTTTTAAAGATGCCAAACCAAAGAAACAAGCGAAAAGAACAAAGTTTGATGTTCTTTTAACATCGTATGAAATGATCAACATGGATTCAGTGTCTCTGAAATCTATTAACTGGCAGTGCATGGTATTTTATCGTCTTCCTGCTTCCTTAATTTTACTCTTCAATTTCTTCATTTGTCTTCATTTGTTCTGCTACCTTGATGGTTGCTTTTATCATTACAGATTGTAGACGAAGGTCACCGTCTTAAAAACAAAGAGTCTAAATTGTTTCTTCAACTAAAACTTTTTAATGCGAAGCACCGTGTGCTTTTAACTGGAACACCTCTTCAGGTTATTATCTCTTTTCATTAGGTCTAGTCTACTTATGAATATGCGTACCATCCATGATTTGAACTTGTATGTTGTTTTTGTGACTTTTTTAGCATTAAACTTATCGCAGTTATTTGTGTTGGCTTTGTAAATCTTCTATCTCCATTTATTCTAGTCAATTGCTACACGAGGTTTTATTTTTCCATAATCTTTTTGGCACAACATTTATTTATATTTCCTTTATTTTGCACTTTCTTTTCATATTTATTTTCTCTTCAATATTTTGGTGATCTTATTTTTTTTTGTCAATATAGCTAGATAACTTGAATCTATTTTATCTTATCTTTACTAAGGATTGTTCTCACCCTCTCAATAATATAACTATTTTTTTAAATATTAATACTTGTTCATTCTAACATTATTACATTCTCTCTTGTTCTTCAGGTTAACGGTAATGTTGTTCTAGGATTAGATGGGCAAAATCACACGTAGAAGTTTAAATTTGTAGTTCACAAAATACAAATTTAGATAAGTTGTCATTTTTTTAGATGAAAGTTAAAAGAACAGCCAAATATTCACAAGCTATAATTTAATCATCATTTAATAAAAATCTCACATAGAAATTAGAGTGTTAAGAAAAATCAAGTGTTTGATTTGAAGCTGAAATCACAAATGGAAATGACAAAGTGTAATTAGTCCATATAAATAAACCGATCCCTAATTTTAGAGAAATAGAAAACAGGAGATATGGTACCAACAACAATTCGGACAGGTACAATTAGATAACTTCCCTTGAAAATTTGTGTTCTCCACTTATACTATGCTAGAAGGAACCACATCCAATCCAGAACTCAAGTCAAAGGAAACAAAAGTAATTCAAAAGTGATTTTATTAGAACTGCTTCTTTACATATTTGAAGTGTCCCTTATTTATTTATTACCTCTAATTCGTCCTCAGATAACAAAATTTTGCGTAAACAATCAGCCTGATTGAATTGATAAATAGTTAAAACCTCTAAGCAAACTACAATAGGGGATCCCCTTCCGGAATAATGGCCGTTTGAATGTCTAAGAATAGTAAATAGCATGCCCTAAATGAAACAACTAAAGACTAACAAAAGTAATTGCGGGCTCGAAGCAAATAACTAAATTGATGCCCAATGAGCAAAACATGAAGAACCAATAGCTTGAATTGTACCAAGAAGACAACCAGCAAAAAAACTCAGCCAAACAAACGTAAGCTTTAGAGAACACTACTCATTCTCCATAGTGTTCCTCACCATTATACATTTTGTTAATTAGATTAAAACTAAAGATTTTTTTTTAAAACCTAAAATAACTTTAAGTAAAGTCAAGAATCAAAGTATTAATTATCATGTATCAACACTTTATGTTGCATTTTGGACAACATTAAACTTTGATGTTTGCATCAGCTAGCTTTAAGTTTTTTTACTAACCCCAAGATATCTATCATAAATATGTAATAATTTTTTCGTTTAGTAATATTAAGTTGTCTTTATCACTAGATATTTCAATCGTTGTTCTACTACTTTCAAGTCTTATGCTTTCAAGCCCTGTAAGTGTTTTTTTTTTTCATTGGTTGAACCTTTTAATTACTTCAAATGATCTGACACTTGAACAATGTTATTGCTAAATGGTAAATGACTAGGATGCCTCATTTTGAGTGTATTTTATCCGCACTCCTAATAAAAAAAAAGATGCAATCGTTCTTTTAACTTTGATATATGTGATTGAAAATACTTGCAAACCTTACGATTCATTCTAATGCTTTAGATTACTTATTTAAATAGAATAACACGAGTTTTCCTACATATTCTCTCAATTCACACAAAATTAGTTAATGTTTTTTGATCACCATCCCTTTCAAGCTAAATAGGAGCTATATGATAATCATACAGTTGCTCTCTATATTTGTCTATATAGTAATCATATAGATACTCTCTATAATTGTCCATTTAGTGCATTTAAACAAAAGTAACCAATATAATGTATCTTCTTGGTATGTAGTCAAATTAATTGTCTTTTATACACTCGAGTGTTTGAAGCCTTATGATAATGAAGTTAACCCAAACCACTGTAGAAATACAAGTTTTATTATTGAAATTTAAATAGGTTACTACGCGACTCTTCAAAACAAGAAATACATGATAACAAACATAAAGAATGATTCCCTAGAGCGAGTATGCGGCTGGCGGCTGACGGTTGGATAATTGGTAGGGGTCGGATTGGAGGTGGTTGTGAGAGAAAGAGAGTTGGAAGTGGCTTTTGGCAGCACCTAGAAAGTAAGTGCAAGGAGTTGCTGGGGCTGACTGATAGGTTGGAGGAGCGGCGACAGTTCTGGGACGGTTGGAGGATGCTACAGTGGAATTTTTTTGCAATTACATGAGGGATATTGGTTCTTTATGTTTTCTAATAAGAAATCACATTTGACACTTTCCTATGACTTATGGATCTGGCATAATTGAGTTTGATAAACTATTTGATTATTATGTAGATAAAAAACTCAAGATCAAGAAAAGATTCCTTCAAATGGATTGATTTGGCACTGATGTATGTTATTGGAGTGGAGGAAAAGTTCCTAATTCATGGGTTGATGCAGAAATCATATATTCTTAATGAATACGAACAAAGTTTATTGGATAATATTTGAGCTTTCACTTCCTATAACTTAATGATGCTATTTGAATTTGACCCATCTTGCACCTTAGCACAGACCTTGCAAGCAATGGGTGTGTTATAGAAGTGTTTTCCAATTTTTTTTGAGCAGTTAGGGTTATTTGATAAAAGGCATGAATGTTTTTCCTCCAAATCTCTTTAGAAGTGGAGGAAGGCCACTATAAATTAGGTCAATAGATATACGATAAGATAATCCATTTGGAATTTTAGGAAAAGTATTTCATGTAATTCGTGCTCATGTAAACTAATGATTGCTTTATGTATATGTAGTGGTGATAGTGAATTATATGCAATACACAACATTAGATACTTGCCATTTGGAATTTTAGGAAAAGTAATTCATGTAATTCTTGCTCATATAAACTAATGATTGCTTTATGTATTTGTAGTGGTGATAGTGAACTATATGCAATACACAATATTAGATATTTGTGATACCAAAACTAGTCGGAAGAACAGTGGAAACACTAAAACAAACTTTCATTAATATTAAAATAGGGTTACAACATGACGCAAATGGAAATAACAACACAAAACATAAAAACAACACAAGCAAACACTCCTAAATGTCTCCTAGTGAGTGGTGGAGGTCACCTAGATGGATAGGGATGATTGGGATGGATGATGACAACCACGGGAGGCGGGTGGTAGCGAAGGGAAGGTGCGGAACTGTAGAGACAACAAGTGGAAAGGGTTATAGGTGGTTGGTAGCGGTAGTGTGGTGGTTGGGAAAAGCTTGAAAGGAGTTTGGGAGGTGGGTCAACAATAATAACCTGCAGGAAGGGGAAATTGTTGGGTGTCGTGGTGAAGGAGGGAGAGTTCGGCGGCTGAGGAGTGGGTAGAAGGTTTGTGGAAGGTTAAAAAAGGAGGATACAACACCACTTGGAAAAGATATAGCTGAAGAACTATCAACTCCTTAGATGCAACCCACAAAGGAGAAAGAATTCCACATAGGAATTTGAGAACAAACACAACCAAATTTGACTCCCTGCACACAAAGGACAACAATTTATAAGCTCCTAGGAAACTTATATACAAAAGAAAAAAGGAGGGAAAGAAGAATAATCCGGAAGACACTGCGAAACTTCCCTGGATCGTACTGCATCCCCAAGCATCTAAAAAAATTTGCGATCCCTACCTCCTGCCTTCACGAAGGATCACGGTTCTTGCCTGTTGTCGACCGTTTTTTTAACTTTGTGATTTGAAAAAAATGATGATTTTGTGATTTTGAAAATAATTTAACTATATATACATATATATATATATATAACCCTTTTTTATTTTTAAAAGTAACATTTTAATTTTTAAAATAAGTGAGACTAAACGAGTCTCATATTTTAAATAGTTTAGATGATTTAATACAATACTACAAATAATACACTTATCCCGAAAAATAAATATATCACTTGTAATAGGAATTCAATCACCTAAACTAAACAATTTGTGACATCCATTTGGTCTGCGAAATTGTCTTATTTGCCGACAAGTTCCCCTACCTAATACGAGGATTAGATAAAGTTTATTTTATTTGGGTTCCTGGTTCCCTATAGAGGCAATCCCCTATAGTTAATTATATCTTAAATGACTGAGAGTCATTTAAGAAAACTCTCGATTAAGATAGAGTGGTTTTGCTTTCAAGATTTCAAAGTTTAGGTTTTCACGGTTGGACATGAGAAAATCAAACGGGAATGACTCAAAATAGGAACAATTATTTAAGGAATTCAAAAGGAAGAAAAGTAGGGGATATCACGAATCGGGGGAAAAACCCAGGTGAACTCTCAACTATCCTATTGTTCGGCTTTGTCTTTTGAAATGATGTAATTTGATATTTCAATCCTGCAAATTATTTAGGACTTAGGACTTATGTTTGCACAATATCGGACTGTGCAAATAGCCTAAAAAGACAGGAGGATTTACACCGTACTGCACAGTAACCTCGGAATCCTAAAACGTTAGGACTTATAATTGTACAACAGAGTTGTACAAAAAGCCTAAAGAGTGATTCTATGGGTTGTTATTTAAACTAAAGAAGGTGATAGGTGATGTGAATGTGTTTTGTTGCTGCAGATCCACCTGAAAATTGTTCCTCGTCGTGCTGCCCACGATGTTCGCTCCAAACTCTTCGTAGTAGCACCTCCTGGTTTAGTTTTAATTTTGAAAATGCACCTAACCACTAGGTTATTCTATACTAAGGCATAATACAAAAACTAAGCAATAAAACATGCAATGTGAAAGAAAAGTAACAATGTACTGTACAGTAAAGAAGAAAGACAGTATAGCATGCTGAAGAAGAGTATAACGTGCTATAAAAAGTAGTATAACATGCTGAGAAAATAGTATAATAGACTATGAAAATAATATAACATGCTGGGAAAATAAAATGCTGTAATATAAATTAAACCTGTACACCTGGTAGGTTCATTGCTCATTTAACTTTAGCTATTATGCGCTGTGTAAAAGCAGAAAGTATGACCTGAAAAAGACTTAACAGAAATAGGTAAATCATAGGAAAAAGACAATAAAATAAAATAAAATAAAATACAATATCACATATAAAGGATCAAGAATAGGAAATTCATATGTGATATTGGAATGTCCCCAATTGCTAGGAGGATTTGAGTGTAAGACAAACTCAAATCACGAAGCATTGGATTTCAGTTTTTGTCAAGTTAAGATAAGAATTTCATTATTTGATCTAATTAAATCAGTCATGAATCACAATCTAGTGCACCCTCGTGCCTAGTGTCCTAGTTATCTCATGAACTGAGGTCAGATGTCTGACTTCTTATGATCATTTGAACATTAGGATGATGAACTCTCTTAGGGTGTTCTCCTAAGACCTAGGAAGTCTATACTTCAATTTGGGCCTGAAGTGGTTCTAAAGTGTCTAACCTCAGTTAAGTGTCCTTTCAACTAACCCTCAAACATCTTTAGATTAAGCTTAGCTCATCATCAGACTCCTAAAACCTAAAGGGTAAATCTATAGCTTTGGCAAATGGGTTGTGAAGTGTGCTTCAAACCTAGTTAGAGCAATTGGATTTAATTTGATTCAAAACTTAAGGAACCTAAGTGCAGGTCTACTGATCTTTCCAATCCATGTCCCTAATTGTTATCTAAACTCTTACCTTCTTCCGACCCACAAATATTCTTCTAATTTACAGTTTTATCTTTCATATGCAAAAAGGAACAGTACATGGTTCACTATTTTATCCCCTTTTAGGTTTTATCACCTCGAAGATCCAAATCTTATTTTTTATCTTCTCTTTCTCTCATATTTCCCTTAAGATTATGAATCATTTCTTAATATAATTAAATCGGAAATTCCCATTTTTAACTTTACCGTTAAAAAAAATAAAATAAACGAAAAATAGACCGATCTACTTTTAAAACAAAGTCAAATCAGTAAAGCCTAGAGTGAAATCGTAAGTGCATCGGCTTAAAAACATTTAAAACTCGTTAAAAATAAAATAAAATAAAAAAAATAACAGATTCAATCTCAAAAAGTGGTTTAAAAATCTCAAAATGTAATTTAGACTTTCACAAATAAAGCTTCAAAATGTGACGAGTAAGACTTTAAAACGTAGTCCAAACATACCATTAAAAAATGCTCCAAGTACGGTTCACCCAATCAATGAACCGACCTTCACAGCAAAAGTGAATTTTCACCATATTAATATTTGCAGCTAGGGGCAATAAAGGAGAAAACTAATCCCACATCAAACATTTTTAATCATAAAAGAATTAAAGGAAAAGATTCATTTCCAGGAGAAATGAAAAGAAAGCTAAATCCGAGCTAAATACAATACTGATAGCAGCAATGAAGCTAACGGCCAAAGGCAGAAAAGAGGGAAACAAACTTCATGCACGACCACGAATAGTGAAAGAGAACCCTCATGGGTATTATCATTACATTGCCTTTGATATACATAGGAGAGTGAATGGGCAAGCACGACAAATAAAGAAAAACAGGCCAAAAAAAACGCTTCCAAATAACTCACGAGTAAGGCTCACAAAAAGGAACAAAATCACCACAAAGCCAGCCATCAAATAATCACCTATATGGGCCCGATCACCAACTTCATGAGTGCAAACAATAATTACAACACCCAAACAACTAACTACAGCAATTAATGACACTTTTAAGATTCCAAACTGCTCCAAACAACAATTCTGAACTTCCTATAGCCAACAATAGCTTCCTACAGTTTTGCTACAGCAAACCCAACAATTTAAAAGCTCCCAAACAATCATTAAATTAGCCCCAAACAAGCTTACGGGCAGAGCCAGGAAAAGGGGCAACCCGAGCCCAACACAAAGGGCTTCAAATCCAACTCGCGGCCAAGGACAAACCCAAGGACAATTTTAAAGTAGTGAACACCAAATGAGGTTTACGACAAAGCAGCAAACCAAAGCCTACTAAGCCAACAAAGCCACCAAACCGAGCTTCAAACAAGCTCATAAGTAAAACTAGGGAGAAGAGCAAAACAACCACAAAACCAACCCCAAACCAGACTTAAATAAGCTCTAAACTAGCTCACGGGTAGAACCTAGAAGAGGAGCAAAACAACCACC
>NEWO01000015.1:860918-881830 GCA_003013225.1 Phalaenopsis aphrodite
AGTAAAACTAGGGAGAAGAGCAAAACAACCACCAAACCATGCCCAAGAAAATGGGCAAACCGAGCAGCAAAGAGGCTGAACCAAATCTAGCAAAAGGGAGCAAAAATAGAGAAATATTCCAGGTATAAATTTGATTTCGAAGAGCTCAAACCAAGCCTACCAAGTGGGCTAAAAATTAATATAAAACTTTCAATTAAATTCAGTCTAAAAGAAGGCTAAAACCGAGCCCAACAAAAGGGGCAAAACCAAGCAGCATAAAGGCTAACTCAAGCTCAGTAAAAAGACAAAACAAATGAAAGTATTTCCAGCCAACATTTAATCCAAAAGGAACTAAACTCAAACCTACCATATGGACCAAAACAAATCCTCTTTGCAACATCAAAACCCAGAATTTGCATTCAATATGTATGCTTCGAACAGGGACATGCAACAGAAAGCAGAATAGAATAAGTAAGATCTTAAACCATTATCGAAAGCATCGCAACAAATTCTCACATATAGATATAGAAATGACAGGATTATAAAAAAAATTTTGCATGTAAGAATGATCCTAAACATGCTTTCCATGTATCTTAAGCAGAAAAGAAAAGAAAGAAAAAGAAAAGCCAATATCATGCTCCATTCCCATATTTCCATAGATTATCCATGCTTAAACTTCAAAACATACCCAAATCTTGCTTTCTCGTGAGATAAGAAGTATTTTCATGCCATCCGAAACATTGCAAATCAGAGGAAGGAAGATAAATACCTCTTAATGCCGACTCAAAGCAAAAAAAGTAAGGCAGATCCAACAAAATGCCTTCCAAAGAAATCCTCTTCCTAAAAGCTTTGGGAAAAAACCACCAACGAATGCTCCATACTCCAACACTTGAAAGTTCTAGCTTAAAGAGAATTTCGGCAAAGCTTCCTTTCCTAAAAAAAAAACAGAAAATGGCACCCCACGAATGCTTTTGAACAGCAAAACAGAGTGAACTATTTTCCCCTACAACAGAAAATTCAAGCTTTTCTCCCAAAAACTCTCCTTTTTTTCTTTTAGAAAAACTTCTAACAACCCTTCACACACACCAGACCTATTTCTCAGGAAGCCAAAAGGCAAAGAAAAGAAAAATAGAATGTTAACTGTTTGCCGCCCTAGCCAACCAACTGAGATGAGGAAAGGAAGAGTCGTAATTAAAGGAGGAGAGTGCGTAGCCTCGAGTAGGAGGAGCGTCGAACGGCTGCCTCCTCCAATTGGAGAGCCGAACGACTGCCGTGCCATGTAGCGAAGGGGAATAGACGGAAGGGGAAAGTGTCGCCGCGTGGATCCGTCGTGGAGCTAGGGCACGGGGGCGAGAGGGAGAGCCGACGAGCGCAAGATCGAGCGAATGGAGGGTTTAATCGAGGTTTAAGCGAGGGTAGAATTGTAAATAGGATTTAGGTTATAAATTTTATTATAATTTAAGGATATATTTATAAAAGGAAATATTTAATATTTTGAAAAATGAAAATTAATTTGTGTTTTATTCGTGCATTGAAACATAATAAAATTGGTATCATTTTTAAGTAATTTTGACGTTCCGGACACGCTGACGCGGTCTGTTTCGTCACCGGAGGTCATTTTGACGAATTCATCAATTTGCGTGTCAATTTTCTCGTGTTGAAAATATGACAATATGAGTGTCATTTCCTACCAAAATTGGTGTCCTGGACGCGTTGGCGCAGTCCAATTTATCGTCGGAGGTCCTCTGGAGAAGTTCGCATTTTCACCCATCCTTTAGGTTCAGTTGAAGACCGACCTCGTGCAATTTTGTGAATTTTGTGCATTTGATGTGTGTATGTGACGAAAAAGTCGTGAAGACGTTTTTACAATGCTTGGAGTCCTATTAGAAACTTTTCTCTTGAGTATTCACAAAATAGCCCATAATCGCTCGTTCATAAGACGATGGTATTGTGCCATAAATGTTAGACATCAAAGAAAAATAGGAAGTGATTAGAATTTCTAAAAAGGTTGGGTCCCAATTCTAGTTTTCTAGGACGATCAATAGGAACTCGTAGAGCTAGATCCTAAGACTCTTAAGGAAAAAGAAATGACCTCGAAAATGAGGTCAACACCTGCCCCAATGGGCTCGCGAGAGTTTGTTGGCCTTTGATCTCGCGGGATCGAAGCACCTCGTATCAGCGCATTTTGCGCCCGGGGGTGCTATTTCAGCACTTGTATTATGGTGCTATTAGTGCTTGCGTCAGTCAATTGGGGTTGGGGGAAGCTTCGACGTCATAGGGCGTAGTTTTCGTTTCGTTGTCAGTCACCTCTAGATCTCACTGGAAACTACACAGCCTCTCAAGGTGCCCGAGGGTCTTCTCGCACGTATGTGCAAACGTTCACCCTAATCCCATTTTTTGTGACTTTGTGCGCTTCACGTACTTTTGAATTTTCTCAAATTATCTCACAGACGATTCAGTCTTGTATGCTGTGAGAGTGGCGTGAACCTTCCCGCTCTATGGTGGAGTGGGTGATACGGTATCGAATACGAGGCCCTGAAATCTTCTTTTTCGTATTTGCCCTATGCTAGGATTCGGTATCACGTTCCACTCATTATGTGTCGCCACTAATTTTGGTTCCCTTGATGCTGCTCTACTAACAAAGGATCTTGTGACCTTGGGCTCTGCCAAAGGAAGGAGGGTGATGCGCTTCTTGTCCTTGGTGAAAGTATACTTGTTTCTAAATCCGTTGTGCTGAGTCTTCCGGTCAAATTATTACGGTCGTCCCAACAAAAGGTAACAGACAACCATGGGAACCACGCCACACCTTACCTGGCCCTGTAGCTGGCTTCTGATTGAAAAATCTACTAACCATCTTCGGTCAATGCTGACTTGATTCTCTTTCTTCAGCCACAACAGTGAATATGACTGTGAATGCCTTTGAGTCGCTGGTCCCAATCTCTTTACCCTTTGTGTCAATGCCATATTCTTTCTGCTTCCGCCATTGATGATTAGACTTTATACTTTTTCATTCACCGTGCAACGGGTGTAGAATATGTTGTGACGAAGTCACTGTGGAACACTCGTGTCATTGGTTTGCAGTATTCGTCGAATTACGAGTTTTTCTCTTTCTTCTGGAGGGAGTTGATACAATTCACTCTGTTCCTCAGTTTTATCCTCTTCGCTTATTTCTTCTACGACGCTTTGTTCTTTTAGTGTGACTATCTTGCTCGTGGGGCAGATAGAGGTAATGTGGTTGTTGCCGTGTGATCGGTAGCATTTCATAGCGGGCACCGTGTTGGAGGAGTTTCCTTTCTCTTGTTTCTTCCCGCTCTGATCTATAGTGTCAGTCCCAAGTCTGGGCTTGCCTGTCTCCTTTGATATCCCTATCAGTCGTGGTGTAGGTGACAACCTGCTTGAAGGTTGCTGCTTAAAAGATAATTGTTGCCGACTCCGCTTCTTTTGTCTTTCCACCTTCAAAACTAATATCTGGATATCCCCTAGTGTTCAATATGACTGCCACTATACCACTTTGTGACGACAAGTTTTAGACCCTCGAGATATTTGACTATTGTATGTTCCTCTGGCTCCGTCAGTTCGCATTTCAGCTACAAGTGGTCGAATTGGGCTGTAAACTCTTCAATTGAAAGATTCTTTTGCTGTAAGTTTTGGAGTTTCAAAAATATATCCTGACAATAGTGGGGTGTGAGGTAATTTTTTTGCATTACCTTCATCTTCTCCCACTTAGTTATCTTCTCGCTGCCTTATCTTTTTCTTTACTTTTGTAGATTTTTCCACTATAAGGAGGCATTTTTTTTAGTTTAATGGCAGGTAGCTTGACTCGTTTGTTTTATGGTATATCTTTATATTAAAAAAATCGTTCAACGGATTGAGCCAGTTGACAAACTCAACGTGATCCATAACTCTTCAAATTTCGGGAGGTCCAACTGGATGCCAAAGTCTCACTAACCTCCATATGGGACCTCTTCTCTCGGTCTCCTTTGATACTGAATACCAAAACGATGCGATCGATATTCCTCATCAATGTGCATTCTCTGTAGAACAAATTCATCTCCTCATCCCCGATTTCCCCTCGATTTTCTCGATCACGGTTGAAGGAAAACTCTTCCTGATTTCCATCCTCCAGTTTTGCTAGTCTCCGTTGCTGATGATGGATTTCTCGTTGAATCTCTTCTCGGGTCGGGTTGGTGTACCTCTTCGGTGTGGCATGACTAGGGTTTGGAATCAACAGGAAAAAAATTGGTGGGGGGTGGCTTGGGTAAGTGCAGATGCGAGGAAACCCTATGATGAGACTAGAATTGGACTAGCCTTGATAACAAATGATACCGGAACTAGTAGGAAAAATAGTGAAAATACTAAAACAAATTTTCATTAATATTAAAATAGGGTTATAACATGACTCAAATGAAAATAACAACACAAAACATAATAACGACACAAGCAAACACTTCTAAATGTATCCCAATAGGTGATGGTGGCCGGCTAGAGGGATAGGGATGATGCAACCATGGGAGGTGGGTTGTAGCGAAGGGAAGGTGCATAACTATAGGGAGTGGGAAGGGTTGTAGGTGGTCGACAACGGTAGTTTCGTGGTTGGGAGAAGCTTGAAAAGAGTTAGGATGACAAAACAACAATAATAACTTTCAGGAAGGGGGAATGGCTAGGTGTCGGGTGACAGAAGGAGAGTTTGACGACTGAGGAGTGGGGAGGAGAAGGTTTGGTGAAGGTAAAAAAAGGAGGATACAATCACCACCTCGGAGAGGATAAAACCGAAGCACTATCAACTCCTCGGATACAACCCACAAAGGGGAAAAATTGCACACATGAATTTGAGAGCAAGCACAAGCAAATTTGATTCCTCACACACATATGACAATAATTTATAGGCTCTCAGAAAACTTCCACACAAAAGGAAAAGGAGTGAAAGGCAAGAGGAATCCATAAGACACTACGAAACTTTTTTGGATCGCACTGCATCCCCACGGATTGCAAAATTTCGCGATCCTTGCCTCTCACCTTCGCGAGGGATCGCGGTCTCGCCCGTTCCGTTGTTCCCATGAGAGTTCACGGGCCTTTGATCCCACGGGATCGAAACACCATTATTGGGGCACATTCAACGCTTGGGGGTGCTAATTTAGCACCCGTATTAGGGCGCTGTTAGCTTCTTCCTCAACTTGGTTTAAAAAGAAATCTTTTGGAAGTTATATCTGGTCACAGACAATTTTGTAGGGCTCATTTATCATGGAGTTACTTTAGAGCAATGTAAATTCATAAGTTCATTTATTTATTTTTTGATGTAAATACTAATTATTTGTTTATATTTATTCATTCATTAAGAGGCTGGTTGATTTGATGAAAAGTGGGTGTAAAGTAAAAGGAATGTATGCATTTCAAAAGTTAGCTATTTGGATTGGATGAAAAGAAGAATGCAACTTAGAATTTTGAAGTTTTTGGAATTCACTTTTTAACATATTTTCAATATATTTTGATTTCTTTTGATTTTGATTGAATTCCAAATGCATCACAAGAGTAAAGTTTTGCTTGCTGGTGTCAGACACTCGTCGCCGATGCCCATGATTGTTGGTTGTCCGCCGACATTGAGAGATCACCACCACCAGTTGGTGTCTGCCGACCACTACCATCTCAGCCGACTTAGTGGCCACTTGTTGTTCGCTGCTATTGCAGCCGACAATCATTGGGCATGTTTTACATTTGTTTTATTTTTGTTCAAACCAAATACAAATTTAACCTTTTGCATTTAATTTACATCTAACTAAACAAATGATACATGATATTTTAATTACACTGCATCTTTTTTTCAACAAACCATGACCCCTAAAATAGTATAATTTAAAAAAAAAATTATCTGTTTTGTTATGAATATTGTAATATGAGTCTTGAATTACATAATTGATTTTCACTCCATGTTATGCTTGTTGTGTTTTTTATCTTTAAAAGTATTTTGTTGTGTAATTGTTGCTGTAGTATATCCCTTACAATTTATTATTGTGATTGCTCTCACATTCTTGTTCTAATCTTATAGTTTGTTGTGTTATAATTCATTTTAGAATCTTACTTGAACTTTGTTTGTTCTAGAAAGAAGTGTTAAAATGGTCCCCTAACTTTTTATTTAGGCTTAGTCTAGTTCTATATTTTATAAAAGTGTCAATCTTGTCCTCGAATTCTTCTAAAGAGGTTAAAGTAGTTCTCTCAAGGGACAATTTCAGCTCATATTAAATGAGCATGAGAATTAATTTGGCACTTTTATCAACTCTAGGACTAAAATGGTCAGCGGACTATTTTGGCACTACACTCATTTGCTCCGTGTTCAAATCATTTTTGAAATTTGCTAGAATATAGTTAGAGTTGAATTGTAACAAGGTTAGAAAATGGTATGTAAATGGACCAAGCCTTATTGGAATCTTGCTCGAACCTTATTCTCAAACCAATTTCGTTGACAACGAATTTCAAATAAGCACTTTGAAGTCAAAAGTGGGGGTATTTTGACAAAAAAAGTATTTTTTGGTTTAGTTTTCCAAGAAATTAGACGTGTAGTTTTTCCAAATTTTCTTTCTTATGGGGCTTATAAAATGGAATTTCTTTCTTATATGTATAGATGCATCTATGTGTGTTTCTGTTTTATTTCATGCTAGATATATTTTAAATATATTTTAAAAAAAATTATATTTAATGCATAGTTTATCATTGAATATTAGTCAGAATAGGATCTTCTATGGACTTTTAATTGGCTTTTTTTTTTCTTATGCATAGAAATTTATTTTTTAATGTGTGTGTAAGTTACGCACGTTTGAGCTCTTTTGGTGTGCTTGATGGTGTAAATCTATCTTATAATTGAGTGTGCTTGATGGTGTAAATCTAAATTTAAGTTTTACTGCCAGCGGGGTTTTGAAAAAAATTTCCCGGTTTGTCTATTATTTTATGCCAAGTGTTGGCCTGGTTGCTTGCTCCAATTCACTGTGAACTTTGGACTTTTTTATTGGTTTGAATAAGGTAGTTGTGAATCAGCTCCGATTGTGTTGCTAAGTATGCAGAGCTGGCCTAGAAACCATAAAGTTTTGTGAAATTCCTTGTATGCAGAGAAATGAATTACTTTTGTAGCTAATTCTTTTTGAAGATAATATGAAATTTAACTTAATTTTCTTGTGCTTATGTTATCTATTTCTTTTTTAACATGCTCATGGCATTAGGAACAATTCATTCCCTCTTTTTCTGGCTTTATCAATTTAACTAAGAACTTATTTTAAAGAAATTGTAATTTTTTATTCCTTCTTCTCAGACATTGATGCTTTGTTTCCCCTTAAGCTTTTGAAATTCTGCAATTTTTATTGCTGCCGTGTTACGGCATATGCTATGACTTTCATTAGTCAGTTTTTCCCGTTAATCTTTACTTTTTTTTTGTTTTATACTCATCACTTGTTGGTTTTAATATGTTAAATGTTAGCGTTTTGTAACTCTCAATTTTTTGGTCTGATAACTGTTTCCTACTCCGTTTCAAAGGATGGTGTTGTTTCTTATAAGAAAAAAAAAATGAAAAAATGGACTATTATGGTGCTGCCATAATTGATTATTACTGTAATATACTTTTTTTTTTTTTGGGAAATGCAAATTATCAGTAATTCATAATAGAAGTTACATGGAATGCTTGCAGTATGTATTTTTATGTAATAGATAATTAACCCTTCATACTAGGGTGCTGCTGTTCAGGGCACGTTAAACTTCTTATGTTTCGGCTTTGATCTAGTTATTTTCTTTCCTTTACAGAATAACTTGGATGAGCTTTTCATGCTGATGCACTTTCTTGATGATGGGAAGGTCAGTAATTCTTTATTCTATTGGCATATTGGCATGTGCATCATGATATTCTAGCTCTTAGTTTGTTTTTACAATTTTGATGTCATACAATGAAATGGCGGTACAATTGCACGGTTATGCAGATTTTCTTTAGCTATATGTTTCTGTTTCTACTCTGCATCATGGTACAAGACTTTAAATTTTGTTTGTAACTTCTCAATATTTTAAATTTCTTCTTAAAATGTTTCTACTGTCTAATACTTTTCTGATCAGTCTTTTTTATAATTTATTTTTTTAGTTGAGTGTTGAACTATGATAATCATGTGTTTTGTGTTGATATTTATGATGCAAATGACCTTGTAAGGTAGCAATTGAAGTATGTATGTTGTGCCAAACTGTTGGATTATGCTTTTGTTTTGTATCATAACTGACATAATTGAAGAGCCCTCTTTTTTTTCTTCATAAGACTGCTAAGCATTTGGTCGTAGCTTCAATTTCTTTTTACAAACCTTACTGTTTTTCTGATTTTCGCTTCCAGTTTCAAAGTATTGAAGATTTTCAGAAGGAATTCAAAGATATTAATCAAGAGGAGCAAATTGCTAGGCTTCATAAGCTACTTGCGCCACACCTCCTTCGACGTAGCTTCTTTATCTTGTTATGCTATTTTCTTTGTTTCATTTCATTTGTTCATGTCCCTTGAAATTATAATTTATACTTGATAGCTTGATTGCCATGTTTTTAAATTAGCATATATATATATATATATATATATGAAAATGAAACCGGGGATGGTTTACATTTTCGTTTTCTGATTGATTTTTCGTACTTACCTACGTTTTAATCACCCTAGCACCGCATACCAGTATATCCTTTATGGAGATGGAACTAAGATCTAAACGTCTTAAGACTGCTATTCATGGGCCGAGTAAATCAACTACGGATCTTTCAAAAGCAATCATTGTTTCATCCCAAAGGTCAACTGACGCTGCCTCTCATGCACATACAAGTCAAGTCCCTGTGACTGAACTTGTCCCTCGTAATGTGGATTTGTTGTCGTTAACGATCAATCCCGACTATCATCAGAGACTAATCAACTCTGGAGAACTTGGTTTTGAATGTCCTGCTTCACGAAGAGTACCAACAACTCGTTTTTACGAAATCGAACTTAACTCTTTTAAATTAGCTATGTCAGAGACCCTTACGTGGTATCTTTCTTACAAGCTTTATGAGCAAGGCAAACTTACTTCTGTTGAAATCGATGCTGAAGTCAATACGATGACACCAATTATTGTTGACGCTTGCATTACTGCTTTATATAGCAAAATGCGAGTTATACATCGACAATACGATCGATACATGCAACGATTTGCCAATCCTCCAACTTACGCTAGAGATATTGAGCTTCCTTTACCGTTTGCAGATGCTATTCAGAACTTCGGAGTTTTTGAACCCCAAAATGTTTTGACTAACTATGTTTACGTGCCTGTTTATCCTGAAGGTATTCAGAATGAAGGTAGATCTACTCAATAATGAAATTCCTATAAGTATGAAGCTTATATTCCTGTCCTTAAATCTCTTGGTATCCCAGTTAAATCTGTTGATACACGCTCAAAAGCTGGATCATCTTGGTGGTTGTTTCAAGTTAAGATGGTTTCAAACCATTTTGACCTGGCATGCAGCTTTCCTCCCAGTAACTACTCAGACCACACTGCTCTGACTGCAACTATGTTTATTTTACTTAACACAGATCGCAATGGTATTAAGCCAATCATTAAGTATTTAGATGATGATGCAATCTTCGCATTCCGTTGTCGCGAGATTACTGCTGGCTTCAATCTACGTGCATTTTCTGCCTTATGTCATGCACCTAAATCCGAATGGAGCTTAACTCTGCTCAAGATATGAGCCCTAATTTTAGTTTTGACTGTTGTTGCAAATTCTGTTATGACTATCTTTTTGTATACGAATCACAAACTTTGAGAAATTGTGTTAATTTGAAGAATTTACAGTTCACCGTTGTGTTGCAGCTTTCAAGCAACATTTACTTTGTTAATGTTGATATTTTCTTCAAACTTTGATTTGTATTTTATTTCATTATTATCACGCATCTTTCTTTTCTATATATATATATATATATATATATATATTATGGTGCTTCTTAAGCTGGGCTTGAGTTCTTATTGTTTTGCTAGTCTTATGCGTTGCTGTTTATCTTGTTTTTATGCTTCTTTCAAGCCTTCCAGGGAAACACGTTAACCGTTTTCCTATTCATGAAGATTGCAAGAGTAACAAAATTTCTGTTAGTATAGTTGTTTTGTTTTGTTTTCAGTGAGTGTCTTCTTCTTTTTTCCTTTTGCTTAGTAACATATAAAATTTAAATAGCAAATAGCTTATGGCTTAATTTTAACTCTTTCCTACTCAGTTGGCTTCAACCGGACAGTGTTCTTGACGACCAAATAAATGTAAGCTGCTATGGTGTGGTGAAATGATGAGGAAATATTTGACATTATATGCATGAGCATGGATGTCAATTTTTGTTTTTGGAATAAAAAATAAAAATATCGCGCCACAATTTGATTATCGCTTTCTTTTTCATTTATATTGAATTACTAGGACATTCCTAATGAAGAGAAGTAGATCCTCTAGTTTGGAATGAGAATGTTATGCCTAGTATGTAGCCAGTCCCTCGTAAACCGGTCGATTTCAATCCCGCTTTCTCACTAACGGGCCGGCCCTTGTCGCGGGAAAAAGGGGATGGAACCGGGCGAGGCGCGAAGGAAAGGAAGGGGTGGTGTCCACTAGGGCCATAATCACATATTCAAGAAGGAGAAAGTGAGGGGAGTTTGGAGGGAAGTTTAGAAGGAAAGTTTTCAAATGCTGTATGAGGATTATATGAAGGGGGAACCTAGTGTTTGTTTTATTTTTTTAGGCATTATTTTATGGTTGCTATGTTTTTCTTCTTTCAGTGTTGTTCCTAGCAACTTCAAGGGTGTGGGAGAGCCGATCTACCTCTCGAAAGTAGATCATCTTTTGTATCTTGTTTGTTTTTCCTTTAATTGCCGTAAGAACAGCCCTTATTTGTATTTATCCACCTATCCATTGTAATTTCGTTGTGGTTTGTTCGCTGATTTGCTGAGGCGTATCAAATTGTTATCAGAGCATAGATCTTGGTGGGATGACAACAAAGAAAGTTGATGTGCTAGAAGGAGAAGTGGAGCAAATTCGATCTAGAATGGAAGAAAGAATTGCTACCATGGAGGGCAGATTTTCTTTCGAATGAATAAGGATTTGAAGGCATAGGGGAAATGAGGGAGTTGATGAAAATGCTCATGGAGATGCAATCCAAAGCCGTGTCGACCGCTCCAGCTGCAAACCCTAATTAATGGTTGATAAAGGAATCCTTGGCAAGGTCAAAGGGGAAGGAGTTCGAGTGAGAAGACAACGAAGAAGAAATCATCTACCAACAAGAGCGTCCTCCTAGGACTTCGAGATGCAAGGTTGTTAAAGACTTACGATGGGGGAATGACAAAAAATTGGAGAAGGGATGGTGGAAGGGGCGTGGAGGGAGTTTCACCCTAGACAAATGGGAGGAAATACCGTAGGGAGAGGAAGTTGGGATGGAGATGCAAGGATCAAGAAACTGAAGATGCCAACTTCTAATGTGAAGATGCAAATAGATGGGTATATTGGGTGAGTGATACTTTGCGATCAACAAGCTGATTTAGGAAGATATCTCATGGCGGCATGATTATGCTTGGAGGGCATGGCTTTAGCGTGGTTCCTGTGGGTGAAAACAAGGTATCCGATACACTTATGGGGGGAGTTTAAGGATTGTTTGTTGGAATGTTTTCGAGCCATTTGGGAAGGAAACCTACATAAGAAATTCTATGCTTTGACTCAAGAGGTGACGATTATGAAGTACCGAGAGAAGTTTGAGCTTTTGTCAGGGAGGGTGGGAGGGATTTCTGCAGTAGGTTTGGAAGGGAACTTCTTGAAAGGCTTGAAGCCCAACATACGAGCGACTGTCCTCCCCTTGAGATCGCGTGGATTGAGGGAAATGATGAATTTCACCTAGATGATGAGGATAAGAAATAGATGAGGAGGATCGGCAAAGGCGGCAACGCAGGGGATTCTTTACGAGCACTGTGACAATCATGACACCGAAGACCCAAATAGTGTCATTTCAGAAAGAGACGTCGACGGAGAAGATTAACGGATCCCGCCTTGGGGTAATTTCAAGCTCTTCAAAGATGCAGAAGTGCAGGACAAAAGAATCAAAGTATTGTGTTACCACTGTGATGAGAAATACGCCCAAGAGCACCGTTGTAAGGAGAGCTCGCTTCAGGCTCTTTTAATTCAAGAGACAGATACAAAGAGTGAGGACCTAGAAGAGGAAGCAGTGGAGGAGCATCTGCATTTAGATGTGGTGGAGGTGTCCCTCAATTCAGTGGTGAGCTTTACCCCAAATCACACCATGAAGGTGAGGGGATGGATTTGGGAACAACTGATTGTAGTGTTGGTGGATAGCGGGGTACTCATAATTTTATCTCAAATCAGGTTGTTGAGAAGCTAGGGTTGAAGATGATGACTACAGGGAGCTTTAACGTAATGATGGGGATAGGAAAGTTGAAGAAAAGTAGGGAAATTTGGGCTGGTTCTGACACTATATGGTCTACAGGTGGTGGAAGACTCTCTTTCTTTAGATTAGGGCAGCATAGATATGATTTTGGGATGAAGTTGTTGGAACATTGGGAGAGATGAAGTTGGATTGGAAATCCTTGACGATGGAGTTCCAAGTAGAGGTAGGAAGGTGATGTTGAGAGAAGATGCTAGTTTATGCAAAACCATGGTGTCAGTCAAAAACATTGTCAAGTTGATTCGGGGAGCAAGACTTGATTATTTGATGGAGTTACAGAGCATTGAGGAGGTTCAAGATTTAGAGTTAGTAGAGTTTCCGAACAGGGTTTAACAACTCCTATGATAGTTTACTGAAGTTTCCTAGTAGCCAAACAGGTTACCAAATCGGAGGGAGCACGATCACGCTATTGCATTGACGGTGTTTCTTCCATCAGCGTCAGACCATACAAATACGCCCTGATTCAGAAGGATGAGATAGAGAAACTGATTTGGGAGATGCCCGGGGCTGGTATTATCAGACCTAGTGCAAGCCATTTTTTCAGTTTCGTTCTGTTGGTGAAGAAAAAAGTTGGAATTTGGAGATTCTGCATGGGCCACCGGGCTTTGAACAAGGAAACGATTTTAAACAAGTTCCCTATCCCTGTGATTGGTGAGTTGCTAGATGAGCTTTATGGGGTAGTTATTTTCTCAAAAATTGATCGTAAGTCAGGGTATCACTAGATCAGAATAAAACCAACAGATGTACACAAAACAACATTCAGGACACATGAATGACATTATGAGTTCTTAGTGATGCCGTTTGGTTTCACCAACGCCCTGATAACATTTCAATCCCTAATTAATAGGGTTTTTCAACCTTATCTCCAAAACCTTATCCTGGTTTTCTTTGATGATATCCTGATCTACAGTTGTATAAAGACAGAATATGTGGGGCACCTGAGGACGATCCTTGAGACATTGAAGGAGCACCAATTGTTTGCTAAATTGAAGAAATGTACTTTTGCTCAGTTACAGGTTGAGTACCTGGGACATGTGGTGATCAGGACCGGGGTAGCAGTGGATTAGTCCAAGATTGAGGCTATAGTTGATTGGCCCTTACCGAGGAATTTGAAGGAGTTGAGAGGATTCTTGGAACTTGCAGGCTACTATCCGAAGTTCGTTAGAGGATACGACACGATAACATGTCCATTGACGGAGCAGTTGAAGAAAGAAAATTTCAATTGGGGGAAAGCAACCACACAAGCATTTAAGCATCTGAAGAGGGCCATGACTAGCGTACCGACATTAACGTTTCTAGATTTCAGTAAACTATTTGTGGTGAAGGCAGATGTGCCAGGATACGAATTTGAAGCAATGCTCATACAGGACCAGCGACTGATTGCCTTCTTCAATCAGGTTCTTATAGCCAGAGTGAGGCTAAAGTCAGTATATGAACGAGAATTGATTGCTATTGTTTTGGTCATTCAGAAGTGGCGACCTTTTCTGGTGGGACAACATTTCTTGGTCAAGACAGATCAGATGAGTTTAAAGTATCTTCTAGAGCAGCGGATGGTGACTGAGGAGCATCAAAGATGGCCATCCAAGCTGCTGGGGTATGATTTTGAGATTTAGTTTTGGCCAGGATTGGAAAACAAGACAGTTGGCGCACTGTCGGGAAAGGTGAAGAAACACAATTGATGGCCCTATCCTTACCCTTGGTCCTAAATGAGAGGTCTTGAGACAGGAGAGCAAAAGAAATGAGGAGCTCAGGAAAGTAAGGGCTGAATTACTACAGAATCCGAACAGTCATCTAAGAATGCATTGAGGGGACAAGAGCTGCTTCATTAGGGCAATTCGTGCTACCCAAGTCATCGGAGTATATTCTCAGATTATTACGAGAGTTTCATGAAAGTGCGATCGGTAGACATTTAGGGGTGCGGAAGAACTATACTCGTATGGCGGCAGAGCTTTATTGGATAGGGATGCGCAGAGACGTGGAGGACATGGTGACAAGATGTGATGTGCGCCAGCGGCGTAGGTACTTGACCACGATACCAAGGGGGTTACTTTAACATTAGCATTACTGGAGAAGATTTGGGAGGAATTGAAATGGATTTTATAGAGGGGTTGCCATGATCAGAAGGGTTCACAGTGATTATGGTGGTTGTGGATTGCATAAACATGCACATTTCATTCTATCGCTACATCCCTACATTGCGGTAGTATTTATTTGAGAAGTAGTTTGTTTGCACAGGGTGCCATAATCGATGGTATCGGATAGGGAGAAGATGTTCCTTAACCACTTCTAGAAAGATCTATTTAGGTTGCAAGATACATTCCTTAAAAGGAAACCACATATCATCCTCAGACCAATGAGCAGACGAAGGCGGTCAACAAGAGTGTGGATACATACCCGCGCTATTTTATATCTTACACACTGAATTTGTGGGCTAAGTGGATTACATGGGCCGAATACTGGTATAATACTCCGTACCACACCGCAGCACAGAGCAGGATTCACCTCACTTGATATATTATGGGCGTACCACCACACCTATATCGAACATTGATCAGTACTTAGAGGAGAGGGATATGATACTGGCAGAGTTTAAGGGCATATTCTGAGAGCTGAACAAATTATGAAGAGGAAAGCGGATTGACATAGAAAAGAGGCGCAATTTGAAACAGGGGCCATGATCAACTTGAAGTTGAAACCCTACCAACAGAAAACATTGGGCAGGAGAAGGAGCGAAAAAATTTCACTGAGATACATTGGCCCTTACGTGGCGATGACAGGCGTTGGGACAGTAGCTCACTGTTTCAGGTTGCCATCATCATCTGCACTACACCCAGACCTCCACGTATCCCAGTTGTGACGAGTGATTAGAGATCACACATCCTCATCAACACTACTGCCGACGCCGACGGAGGACTTAGAGGTGATTCTTGAGCTATTAGAGATCGAAGGAATGCGCCGAGTAAGGGAGTGAAGGAGGTATTGATTAAGTGGAAATGACTGCCAGACTATGAAGTAACATGTGAGCTTTACGAGGTGATCCACAAGGAGTTTCCATCTTTCCACCTTGATAACAAGGTACTTTTTGGGGAGGGGAATAATGTTACGCCTAGTACGCAGTCGGTCCCTCATTGACTGGTCGATTGCGATCCTGCTGGCCCACAGATGGACCGTCCGAGCCGGCCCTTATTGCGGGAAGAAGGGGAGGGAGTCAGGAGAGGCGTAGAGGAAGCAAAGGAAGGGGTGGGATCCACTAGGGCCATAATCAAATATTCAAGAAGGAGAAATATAGGGGAGTTTGGGGGAAATTTAGAAGGAAAATTTTCAAATGTTGTATGAGGATTCTATTAAGGGGTAAGCTAGGGTTTGTTTTATTTTTTTAGGCATTCTTTTGGTGTTGTTTCTAGCGACGTCTAGGGTGTGAGAGAGCTGATCCACCTCTTGAAAGTAGATCATCTTTTGTACCTTGCTTGTTTTTCCTTTGATTGTTGTAAGTTCAGTCCTTATTTGTGCATTTCTACCTATGTATTGCGATTTCATCGTGATTTGTTCACTGATTTTTGTGCCTAGGGGATTCGAAGAATTATTTCAGATATTGCTGTAGTATAAAGTGAGTGTGAGTTATATAATGATGAGATTTGTTCTAGAGATAACCTTTTCTATACCAAAAAATAGGTTCATCCTTCGTCGGAGGCAAATGATTAATGCCGCTCAAGTTAAATATTATGTTTGGGTGCTAGTTGAAGGCGATGGTCCCCTTCGGGATACACCATAGTTATCAATCTGAAATGTAGAACAGTCAGTAGCTTGCTATTTTCCATATTTTCATTTTTCCAATTAGATTATTTTAGTTTTTCTAACCTTGAAGCATGCTTTTTTTCTTCTACTTTATGTTCTCCATATTTTCATGTACTTAAGAAAGATTCGGCATTAGTTAAGAAACGAAGATACCAATAGTTACATTTACTTTATTAGTTTTGCCAGTCAGTTTATGAATAACCTCACAATGGAGCACCCCCATTTTGTATACAAGATGCTAGACTATCTTAAAAGGCCACCTAGAAAAGTTGTTTTCTGCAATCCATGCATTACCACGTATATGTAGTTCTTCACTAATTTGGGTCTGTCTGATCATAAATCCACATGGGCTTATTGCTCATTTATATTAGAAATTTTGTTACATAGGGAAGCAAATGCAGTTCAATGTTGCTCAGGGTGCTATACCTGAATTTAGGAATGGCCCATGTATTTGTGAAGGCATGTGGCTTAAATGGCTTATAAATTTCTGGAACCAGGCATAGTGTGGTATGATAATCAAGCTAGTATTAACAGTGTCAGGAACCTTCTCTCGTAGTCATTTGAACCAACTATCATTGAATAATAAATTAGTAATTGCACATATAACTTGGCACAATAGATGTTTTGTTTCATATTGTAGAAGAATAGGTTTTTTAAGGTATGCAGACAATTTATGTTGCTAGTGAAATGATGCCCATTGCTTTGGTAGAATTAACGTCACTTAACATATTTCTTTTGTAGAATTGGCAAACAGTTGATGGACAGAAGTCATTGCAATCTTAAAATGCAAAATCATACTCTTTACAGCTAAAAAAGCACCGGAATAAGTTGAAACCCTTTTCAAATGAGTTGCACAATATAGGAAGAATCAATTGTAATTTATGCATGTGAAACGATTGTTATCCAAAAGCATTTATTATGAGATTCAAAATAGACGAATAGTTGGATCAAAAGTTATAAATGTTGAAACTTCTTCTTTCAATGAAAGATAAAGGTGCTTGAAATTCTTCAACTAACTAAGTCTAGTTATCTTCTTCAAATCAGGAAAATATTGGCAATTCAAACTTTCAAATGTTTTAGTCCATAAAAATTACAAATTGAACAAGATGATGTTATGAACAGAGTCATAATATGAGAAATGATTGGATAAGGAGAAAGTATCACTGTTCATTGTTATGTTGTTTCATGTATTGCAAAAATGAATCAAATACTAGCATGATTACTTGAAGTGTTTCAATATCAACCATTTATATTGTTTCATTGAATAATTTGTGCGTTTGTAAACAATTCTCAGAAATTATAATTGTTTTAGATGGTAATAATGTTTGTTTTTTTATTTAGTGATTAATTTATGAAGTTTGATGATTTCTAACAAAATAAAATGAGTAAAACAAGAAATCCAAGTCCATTTTTTGAATAATTTTCTAAAAACTTCTAATTAAAAATAAGTAAATTTAAAATTTTCAAACTTTATTTTTAATGAAAGAATATGCTGTAATCATGTTTATAATTTCATTTAAGATTTTCTTTTTTTGCTTTTTAAGCTGTCGCTCAATTTACATGTATTTTTAAATTGTGTTAGATATCCTACTATTGTAACACTATGTTAGATATCCTACAATTGTAAGATGACACTAATAATTAATTTTACTGCTGTATTATGGTAGAGTAAGATGACATTAATTTTTTTTTTTCTAGGAAATACACGCACGCACGCGCGCGCGCGCGCACACACACACACACACACACACAGAGACATACATACATACATACATACATACATACATACATACAATAAAAAACTTCGATGGAATAAGAGCTTCGAATGATAAATTCCATGCATGTTTTGCACAAGGGATGTTACTTGGAACTATAGAAGAACTTGTAAATGTTCTATGATATCTTTTGATACCATGAAACAACTTATATCTGATGGGATGGAGGAATCAGATACCAAGCTGGTGAGTCCATAGTGGATAAGAAATAGAAATAGATAATTAAATCTCTAATGCTTATTCTAAAAGTTCAAGGCTTCAAACAGAAAGTTGCACTTAACAATAATAGCGGGTAGGGAAGTTGGTAGATATGAATCATAAATTGAGCGATGGAATGAATAAGCTAATGCATTGATACAAGTGAGAATGATTTGAGTGATGCTGCAAAGAACCTAGGCGGAAATAAGAGCTGCGAGACAACATTTATGGCAGATATTGAGCGGAAAGCACAATATTTGATAAGTAGAATCATGATGCAATTGAAAGGTTTGTGCTATGGTTGCAGTTTTCGAGCTCAGTTTTAGTAGTATTAGAATTAATTAAGTAGTATTTCTCCTCATATGTTAAGCCATTGTCGGGTAACACTCCTGAATTTCATGTGAATTGATAGTGTAATTATTTATCCAAATTCAACGAGTTGGTAAAATAACTGCAAATATGTAGGGATAATTTGCAGTTGGTTTCAGGTAAATTTAATATTTTTTCTTTGATATTTATTATTGTCATTAGCATTGAAGCCATTATTTTGCAGAGTAGTATGTATCTTGCATTTCTGACGTGGGAGGTTACCACAAAAAAAACGTAGCACGGTACTGTAGCTGTTGTAGCACTGTGGACGCGTTAGTGTGGCTGTTACAGTACCACAAAAATTTATAATACGGGAAACATGCCGAAAAAATCTCCTTTTTTTTTTCTTATGTTTTTTTTCCTATTATCCTTAATTCATTTATAGTCCTTCCTATATATGTGTTGTATTCGGGTTTAGAAGTCAATTTTTGGTGTGTTTTGTTTCAAAACAACCGCCATAGTTTCTTCTTTCCTTTGAGGGCTGCATCCTAGGGTTTGAAGTGGTGCTTTGGTTATATCTTGGTTTACAGGTGGTAATTATCCTTCCCCTATTGCACTTTGTCGCTCCACATCGTCCTCCTCTGCTGCAGTTGCCCCAATGACAGTAGCTTTTGATGTTTTTCATTGCATTTTTCCCATTCCCACCCTTTTTGCTCGCTGTTCCTTTCCCGGACAGCTGTCCATTGCTGCCCTGTATCCTGCTGTTTTCCTACCGTCTCCTGGCTGTTCCAACCTTTACTGCTGCGCTTCGCCGCTCTCCTTGCTACCTCACCTACTGCCTTTGCTGTCCCAGTACTCTGCTTCATTGCCAGTGTGATTCCAGGCCCTCCTTTGGCTGTCCCAACCACCTACAACCCCATTTCAGCCATCTGCTTTTGTTTCCCAACCACCTAGCGGACCTCCACCACCTATGGGTCGAGCCCTAGCTTGAGTTCATGTCGTGTTTGTTGTAATTTTCCTTTCTAGTGTGTTGATTGTAACCGACTATTTGTTTTTCAAAATAATATATATTTTCCTACCGTGATTTGGTTAGCTCTAGTATCAATATCTTACACAACTGGTTGAACTAGCTTTTAGAATTAGTTTTGTGGCGCTAAATTTGTTTATATACTTTTTCAGTGAAGTTAGTATTTATCTACCATGCAATCTTTATAATATTTTTTTGTTGCATGATTTATGATGAGAAGAATCTATATGGTGCTTTCAAGAATTCCATGGCCAAGTTTATGGAGGATTGGCTAGTTAAAGTTTGGAGCTTCCATTTTGTTTATGAAATTAAACTAGAAACTATTTTTGGTTGTGAAAATCTAGGAGTGAAGAAGGATGTGATGAAGGACCTGCCACCAAAAAAAGAGCTCATTTTGCGTGTTGATTTGAGTGCTAAACAAAAGGAGTATTACAAAGCCATTCTTACTCGAAATTACCAGATTCTTGCTCGCCGTGGTGGTCCGCAGGTTAAATTTAACTTGAAGAAAACCTTTTTTTTTATTATTTATCAGTAACTGGAAATTTGGATTTTCCAGATATCCCTTATTAATGTTGTGATGGAACTCCGCAAGCTCTGTTGTCATGTATACATGCTAGAGGGGGTGGAGCCAGATACAGAACCGTTGAATGCTGATGAAGGTTTAAAGTATGTTTTAGTGTCATTATTTTTAATTACCCTTAATCACTATCTATGAACTACTGAAGTTAGCCATGCTTTACAATGAGATATTCAGTGTGACTTATGTGCTGGAATTGGCTATTCGATAATGGTGGGATTGGCTATTCTACAATATGAGTTGCGTTCAATCATTACATGGTTCATACAATTCAACATGTAATTTACTTGACAACGCAATATTTAATTTTCGTTGTTTAATTGTTCTTTGTTAGAGTTCAGGTTATGCAATCAAACAAATGCCAATCTCATTGTCCCTTTTTTTTTTTGGGAACTTTTCATTCAATCTATTTCCAGATATTGCATGGTCTTTTTAAAAACGGTATTGCTTTTTTTTTTTGAAGATAGAGAGTTTTGCTCCATGCTTTTGCTGGAAGATGAATGTGTTTTTTATGCACCTAAAAATTCAATCATTTTTTTATTTGAATATGGATGTATGGGTATTTACATGCGTGTCTTCATTTATTAAGATTTATAGAGCTACATTTGGTCAGCATTAGAGCCTCTATATTTGTTTTTAGGAAAATTTACATACATTACACCAAATTCCTTTGAATTTACATATCTAACACCTAAACTTCACTTTTTACATAAACGACATCTTACCTATGCATGAAAAGGTGTAATTCGCTTTTCAAAAGTTAAAAATGGTGGTGTTTTTGATGTGATATGAAAGATTTGGATG
>NEWO01000015.1:881945-902016 GCA_003013225.1 Phalaenopsis aphrodite
TATATATATATATATATATATATATATATATATATATATATATATATATATATATATATATATATATATATATATATATATATATATATTCGACGGCTGGTTGCTCCGCTAGGGTTTCGCCTGTTGACGATTCCCTGGTATGATCTTTGGCTTTCCAGAAGTTCTTCTCTCACTCGACGATGATTTTTTCGTTCGTTTTCCGCAATCTTCGACAACGACGTAGGGATTCTACGGCCTCGTTCGCGCCAGCTTCTGCGTCGAGCGTCGACCTCGTGGAGCTGCAAGTTCCGCAGCTCGTCTTTCTGCATTGACGTCCAATTTTCTGCATCTTTTCTTCATTTTCGACGCTTCTTCTGTTTGTGTCTGCGCCAGTGCTCCTCTCCGATCCAATCTTCAGCTTTGTTTCTGCGCCTGTCTCTCTCCAGCCCGACGCAAGCTTCTCGCTGCAGGTGGCAATTGATTGTTCTGATGACACTTCTTTCTTTTGCTGAACCGACAAAGGGTTCATTTGCCCACGTGGTGGGATGGAGTCCGCTGTGGTATTCCCCTCAAACTATTAGGAATGTCGCGTGACACAGATGATTGTCCTTTTGTTAAGAAGGGAAGTATGAAAGGTGGAAAAACAATAAATTTTTTCTCTAACTCAAAACGTTCTACCATGACAGAAAAATTTAAGTTGTTCTCATTGGAAAATTTCAGTGGAGACACCCACCTATGGAGGTTATCAGAAAGAACGTAGATGATCTTAAGCCAGTAGGCAAGTGGAATATGAGACTTATGGATGTGAGACATGTGTTGATTCAACTAACAATGACTGAAGACTACACCAGAAGTTTCTCCAAGAAATATCTTAATATCGCAGGAAAAGCTATGAAGTTACTCAAGTGGTCTCCTGATTTTGACCCAAATCATGAAACTCCCACTGTACCGGTATGGTTTAGTCTACCTGGTCTCAAGCTGCTTTTTTTTCACCATCAGGTTCTCTACTCTATTGGGGCTATCTTAGGGGATCCTTTGAAACTTGATCTACGTACTTTCAACCTAATCAGGTCCTCGGTGGCCAGAATACTTGTGGAAAAGGTAGGTCTACGTACATTCAACCAAATATGATAAAAGAAAATCAGCTGAGATGCTCACGGGTAGGGGCAGCAACCCTCACAACCAACTAGTAGATAAGTCAACGGGTAGAGACCAGAAAAAACACAGCCAAGCTCCCCATATAATCTCACGGTTTGGGACAAGGGAGAGGATAAAAGCTCACGGGTAGGGGCAAGAAAAAGCACAGCTAAGCTCTCCCTGTAATCTCACGGTTTGGGACAAGAAAGAGGACAAAAACTCACACGTAGGGGCAAGAAAAAACACAGTTAAGCTCTCCAAAATAGCACATTCAGCCAAATATTCATCACCCCGGTAACGGGAACATTTAAACAGAATAGAAGGATACTACAAGAAATGCTCACAGTCAGGAATATCCAAAGAAGCCACTAATTCCTATCCAAGTAGGGGTAGCAGTCAAAAGGGCAAACCGGGCCTAGTATAAGAGAAATCACAATTAGAGGCTATCAGATAGGGGTAGCCAGAGAAAACACCAAACCAAACCAATAATTTCCAATTCAAGGGTAAGGTCAGCCAAAGAGGAAAAGCCACCAGCCAACCATATAAAAGGAGTCACGGGAGAAGGCTTACGACCAGGGATAGTAAAGGGAAACCACCAACCATTCAAGATATAAATTCCCCAACCCAACAGGGAAGCTCCCAACCGAAATGTTCTAGGCCCAGAAAAGCAACATAGGACCACAAAACAAACCATATATTGTGCTGGAAACAACACCTAACCAAGCCAAAACAAAACTAAGCCCGAAACATTTTTCAACATAGGGCTAAGGTCTAACCCAACAAATGACCAAAACCCAACCATCACAAGGCACAAATCGAGGCCAACACAGGGGCAAAACTAAACTATTTCAAAGCAAAACTGAGCTCAACACGGGTAAAACCGAGCCCAACACAGGAGCAAACCGAGCCCGACAAGAAGGATAAAACAAGGAGCTGTAGAGGGTTAACCGAGCCCAGCAGGAAAGGGCAAACAAAAATAGAGTTCCAACCAAAATCGAGTCCAGCCAGTGGAAGAATATAAAACACAAGTTCAGCTCTACTAAACCCAACAAAAGGGGGCAAAAACAGATAAACCTCCAAGCCAAACTGAGCCCAGATCTTAGACAAAACCAAACCCAACATAAGAGCTAAAGAAAAGAATACAATCTAAGCTAAACCGAGCCCAACAAAGGGGCAGAAACAGTATAGAACTTTCATCTAAAATCCAATTCAGAAGGAGCCAAAACCGAGCCCAGCAAAGGGGCAGAAACAGTACAAAACTTCCAGCTAAAATCTAACCTAGAAGGAGCCAGAACCGAGCCCACCAAATGGGGCAAATAAAGCCATCAAAGTCAAATCTCATAAAGCCTTATGTTTCAAAATATTACACCCAGCATATGTTTCAATAGTAACAGGTAACAGGAAACAATAAGTATAAATGAATCCCTAAAGCCAACATGTCTCAACGTTAACATTTACTTGAAGAGGAATAATGATAATAAAGAGCATTAATATTTCATGTCTAGCACATATTCCAGATAAGCAATTGCCATAACATTGGCAACAACAGGAGTTTTACAAAATTTCCTTTATCATGCATTTTGAATCAGAAAGTAAGAGAAGGCAACCATATTACTCTTCATCTTATTGATTCAAGAAGCTTTCCATGATTAGATCTAAAAAAATAGGCTTAAACTTTTACTTCCACATGCTTTAAGAGAAGAAATATTTTCAGGTGCAAATCCGAGTGATGCAAATTAGAGGAAAGAAGAGAAATACCTCTTAATGCAGACTCAAAGTAAAACTGTAGAACAAATTTAAGCAAATACCTTTTATAGAAACTCTCCTTCCAAAAGCTTCGAGAAACAACAACCAATGAACACCTCAAACTCCTTTTCCTCTCAAAATTTTCAACAACCCTTGGTAGTCGAACAAACAACCAAGCTAGAATATGGAACCGGCAAGCAAGAGTACCGAGCAGCCCAGAAGGAATGCCGAGCAATTGAACAGGAAGTTTACGTCGAGCCAAAATTTCAGCACCCTCCAACCTTAAAGACCTCCCCAAGGTGGGTTTTTAGGCAAAAGAAAGAGGATCAGCCACCTACCAGCCTCACTGGTGGTCGAATCAGGTAAAGGGGGAGGAGAATTACATTTAGTGCGGAGGAAATACAACCTTGAGAAAAAGAAGGGTTGGACACGAGGCGAACACCAACTGACAAGCCGCTCGGTCGTGCGTAGCTCGAGGAGGCGAGCTGCATGCGCGAATGACAGAGGAATGCCGCGTGTGGGGGAGGAGGAGGGCGGGCCTGCTCGCGAATGATAGAGGAGACGCGAGAGCTAGGGCTTTGATCGAGCCGCGGGATTGAGTGGGGAGGGAGGTTAGCGTGGTTTAGGTGAAATAAGGTTTATTATTAAAATTAGTATTATAAGTAATAATATAAATATAAAAGTATTTAATATTTCAAAAAAAAAATAAAAAATTGATATATACATTTTTATTCGTGCGTCACAACATAACAAAATGGATGTCCTTTTTAGGTAATTCTGACATTCCAGACACGTTGGCGTGGTCCGTTTCGTTGTCTGAGGTTGTTTTGACGAATTCATTGATTTTCGTGCAATTTTTTTGTGTGCGGAATTATAGCAATATGGGTATTTTTCCTAGCTAAAATTGATGTCCCGGACGCGTTGGCGCAATCCATTTCATCATTAAAGGTCATCCAGAGAAGTTCACATTTTGATCCATTCTTTAAACTCAATTCTAGTCCGATCTTGTGCAACTTAGTGAATTTTGTGCATTTGTATGTGCGCGTGATGATGAAATCCTGAAGAGGTTTTCCTAAGGCTTGAGATCCTATTGGAAACTTTTCATTGAGTCTTCACATGATAGTCCTTAACCACTCAACCAAACGACGATGGTTTTGAGATCATCAATGCGAGACATCACAAGAGAAATAAGAAGTGACTGAAATTTCTAAGGGGATGGATTCTAATACTAATTTTCTAAGATAGTCAATATGAATCCCTAAAATTAGATCCTAGGATCCTAAGGAAAATAGTAATAACCTCAAAATGAGGTCAACAGTAGCTTCATTTGTTTACCAGCAATGTTAAAATATTTTTTGAAGAAAATACGAGTGTAGTCCTCAGGCACGGTTAACTGAATCAATATATGTCTCTCATCCATGAGCTCCACTTTCCACTTTTCTGCTAATTTAAGGTCATCAAACTTTTCCTGATAACTTCCATAGCTGGGCGTCCCCACTGAAATTTTCTAATGAGAGCAAATTTGAATGTCAGTCAGGGTTTAAATTTCTTCATCAGGTAAAAAAAGTGTTGCCTTCCCACTCTTCCTGCTTGCATTCTTAATTAAGGGGCAGTCGCCTGTACCATCACGATTCTCCTTATAAATTGAGGGGAAGACAATCGCCATCTCCCCTTGAGGATTACCCACAACGTGGGCAAAAGAGGTTTTGGCGGGTTCAACCGAAGAAGGAGGAAGATCCATCACAACAAGTCACAGCAAGCAGAAGAGCTGCAAGTCGGACAGAAGAGGTGGGTGTGCAAGTCAGACTCAGGGGCGAAGCTGTGCAGAAGAGAGGGTAACCGCAGGTGGCGTCGGTGTTGAGCCACGATCGAAGGAGTCGAAGAGGAAGGCGCTGCAGCTCTTTAGAAGAGCTCTCATGCAAGGAAGACGATGTGTGAATCACGTTCAGAGGGAAGAAGCTTTTTCTCGCGCGAATCATGTTCGACGTTGCGATCGATTCCTGTGCGAAGCTCCTTGTTCCTATCCGACATCGTTCACGGACTCAGTCGAGCCCCTTCCTCATATATATATATATATATATATTGAAACTAGAGCTGATATTATTTGGGAGTTATTGCTCTCATATTCATCTAAATATACAACTACCTATCCAATGGTTTTTCATCAAAATAAGGGAAATAAAATCACCATTCCCGTAAAAAAGTAGAGCCAGTGCTTTGTTTGGAGCCAAAATAAGATATTCTTATTTGTATCTTGCATATTTCCTTAAGCTATTTTTTTTGAGGTGATATAGCTTTTTTAAATATTTTGCACATTCATTTTTATTGTTTGGCAGCTTCTCACGTTCTCTGACATTAATGTTTTGCAAGACCAGTGATCTTTCAATCTTTTAGTACAACCAATCATTTTTTTGTCACAAATTTTAGATTTAAATATATATAATCTTTTTTTTTTTTTTGCACTTTGTTCTATTATTTCATCTGGAGTATCTAATTTTTAAATTTTTATTTTTTTAAGCGTCACCAACCTTTGTAGCTAACTAAAAAAACCCAAAATGACAACAAGAAAACGTTAAAACGAATAAAATTCAGTTAAAAAGAGAATGAAAAAAAAAACAGCTAGTACAAAAAGGGAAAGAAAAATCTGTTTAAACAAAAAAAAAAGGAAAATAGTTAAAAAATAAAATTAAAATGAAAAGTTGTAAGAGAACTAAAATCTACTTAAAAGAAAATAAAAAGAAAAATAAAATAGAAAAAAATAGTTAGAAGTAAAGAAATGGCTTTTGAAAATGTAAAATATTAGTTAATTAAAAACCCATTTAAGAAAAAAAATCCAATTTAAAGGAAATTAAGCAAAAAATCATTGTTTACCTCTCAACTCATAATCTTGTTAGTTGGTGCTTTTATGCACGCTTATGTGCACTCAAGTTCACATGCAGTTGCATTTGTTGATTTCTACCATGGTGGTTGTATGCCACGCGTGGTGCTCGATTTCTTTTTGATGCTTTTACCACAAATGCAGGACCAGTGAGCTAAACCATCAATTATATGTTATTTGAGGCGTTCACCTCATATGCCTCAAGGAAGGTGCCTCAAATTAAAATAGTGAGCTTTGCACAAATAAAATCTTCTAATATTATTGGAAAATTTAGTGTTAACTAAGTGTGATGAGTCTAAAATTGGAAACTAGATGAGAAACAAATTTTGAAGTTCTGGGTTAGTGTTTAAAATGATGAAATGCCTTTAAACTACTTTGCAATTAAAGAATATATTTAAGACTTGGCAAGTTCAATAAAAAAAATAATATTCTATCTTGGTCTGAGCATTGATGATGATAAAGCTATTTATACCTAAGTTGACTATGATATAAATAATAATTTTAGATTAATGTTTAGTGAGATAGGTCCTTAGGAAAAGTTTAGATTGAGAAATGACTATATAAGGGAGATATATGTCTGGCACCTACTGAGGAGAAGATGGTAAAAAAATAATATTAGTTGATTTAGGCATGCATAAAAGAGGGTCGAAGATGCCCCAAAAAAATGATAATTAAGGATGTGTAAAGATTAGAAACTCGAAGGTAGGCCAAAGATCACATGACGAGAAAATTGAGGAAAAAAATAAGTCAACACATCATACATTGCTCAAAATGTATTATTTGTGAGCATTATTTCTTAAAGTAAGGAAAGAGAGTTTTGATAGTACTGATAATGATGAAGATGTATGAATGGCATAGGAAAGTTAACTCGTTTAGACATGCATGGTGGTATAACTAGATAACTGAATTACATAATCTGTAATTGTTTTTTCAGGTTGGATCTCATAGATGGCTGTTCATTTTTGGAGTTAATTGACTCAAAATTTGATAGAATATTTATTAAGGGAATAAGAAGTTGTTCAATATCATTAGAATATCATTGTCCGTTGCCAAACTTGCTTGCTAGATATTGGCCATTTAATTGTTTTTACTTGATTTTCATGCTTTATATGGTTATGCCATGGTATTTGAATTTAAGGCTGGCGTCATCCGTGTCATTTTTATCCGAGAATGATAATACCTAATAAAGTATTGAATATCATTACATTTTTTTTTCACTTAACCTAGATGACTAGCATTTGTTATAATGATATACGGTCTATGAAGCGAAGTTAAAGTCTTGATTTGCTTATTTGTTGAACACCATGCTTAGAAGTTGTTGTACTATTTAACATTAGCTATTCAGTTCAGTTCAAGTTTGTTCTATCATATATTAGATTGAATTTTCTTTAACTGTTCTTCTATATGGTCTCATATTTCATAAATTTTTTGTTTTGTTTTCTTTGCAGGCAACTTTTGGATTCCTCTGGGAAGATGCAGTTGCTGGATAAGATGATGATGAAACTCAAAGAGCAGGGACACAGGGTTCTTATATATTCTCAGTTTCAGCATATGCTAGATTTGTTGGAGGACTACTTGAGTTATAAGGTGAGTTTATGCTAATATGGCGTTTATTTTTTTTCTAAAATTTGATTGTTTTTGAACTTCAAACTGTTGACTTATGTATTCTTTTGTAACTGTGGTGACTTAATGTTCTTTACTAAAAGAAATGGAGCTATGAAAGGATAGATGGAAAGATTGGTGGAGCAGAAAGACAGATACGCATAGACAGATTCAATGCCAAAAATTCTACTAGATTTTGTTTTCTTCTTTCTACTAGAGCTGGTGGACTCGGTATAAATCTTGCAACTGCTGACACTGTTATTATTTATGATAGGTATTTTTTTTTTTGGAATTTGATATCTATGGTGCATGCATTTTATCATGGTGTTAAAACATGAGCATTATATGCCCATGATTTTCAGTGATTGGAATCCTCATGCTGATTTGCAAGCAATGGCTAGAGCACATCGTTTGGGGCAAACTAATAAGGTTTTGCTTGCTCTCTAGTTTTTCATTCCTAACAACATAAATTTTGTAAATAATATTATTTTAAACTAGTTTCTTTAGGTAATGATTTACCGGCTTATCACTCGAGGGACCATTGAAGAAAAGATGATGCAAATGACAAAGAAAAAGATGATTTTAGAACATCTTGTTGTTGGTCGACTTAAGACACAAACTGTTAATCAGGTATGCTCAACTATGCTGGTGTTCATATTTTTAATATCTGATTTAATTTTAAAAAAAATATTTTTTCCTGGTAAAGTGATGCAACAAGATGCTCATATTTCATTTGCAATGAGATCTTCATAACTTTTTCCTCTTGCATATATATCTTTAGGAGCTTTTACCATCTTATCTTTGCCTAAAGTTCTTGATGACCTTGATATTAGTTAAGTTAATACATACCTTATTTTGGGAGTTCAAACATTGAATGCAATTCATCATTGGCTTTTCATCAAAATTCCATCGAATTTCGATTTGCATTTTGTATTTTTAAACATTTAAACAAAGTAAGAATGTTTATGAACATGCATGTCATGCTTTATCATATGTATGTAATGTTTAGACAACCAATGCATTTGGAGGTTAATGTACAAAAAAAAAAGGTGTCCATTACATGAATTTTGACAAATTCAGGTGATGCTATAAACTATTCCAACTTCCTCCTTGCATTATATTTAAACTTTTTTTGTTACTCGAAAGCTCCAACTCCATGCAACCATGGTGTCAACTTAACTTTACTTCAACCTGGATGGATGCGCTATTGATCTCTCTTTGATGCCGCCTTTGGATCGTATAACTCCCTTTCAATTTTGAATTTGGTTTTGTGTGGTCTCTCTTTCTTCAAAGTGAGGGGTTTTCATGACTACCTTTAATTGCTTATTGACTATAGCTCATCAGCCCACACTTCCTTCAAGAGTTCGAATATTTTAACCGCTTTCAATTGTTCGCTAATCTTGGGTTCTTTAATCCATCCAATAGACATCTCCTGATTCTCTTCTCTTTACTACAGTGGACATTCTACACTAAATATTTGATATAGTACAGATGACTTCTAATTTTGAAGGTGTCCCATTATAATTCCGGTTTATGAGTAGAAATTTATTCCTAGTATAGGCTCCTGATTTTTCCTTTTTTAAGTTTTCCATGTAAAAAATTCTGTATTTTCTATATGTTTTTATTTTTTGACTGTGTGCGGATTACATTTTGAGGTAAGGATATCAAAAATACTGCAGCACAGCAAAGTTCATCTGATGTTCTAAATTCAGGGGATATGGAGGAAATTTTCTTCTATTGAAACCCTTGTTCCATCAATGGTTGATTAGTGATTTTAACTTATGCATTAATCATGGGAATTGAGTAAAATGCCGATTGAAGTGAATTTCTGTTGCTGATTTATATTCTCCTGGTAGCTTTTCCATGTTTTAAAAACTTTTTTTTTTCTTTTAGTTTTTGCAAGTTCTAATGCATATCATATTAATAAATTTGTGAATAAACAGTCGTAACCTTTAATCAGGCTATTCAAAGCATGAAAGGATCTCTTTTTCTTTAGTGTAAGAGCACAAAACAGAGCGCTCACAATTAATGCATAATTTAACGTGCACAAACGGAATATGTATGCATGATACTAACGTTGCTGGTAAAGATAAACTCTAATTGGAATTAGAGGAGTTTTTCACATAAATTAGGACAATCAAATTTTTTATTTCAATGGCACCAAATACCAGAAGATAAACACCTACAATTTGAGAGGTAGATGATCTTTTTCAAACCCTAACCCTAACAACTACTATTCAAGATGTAGGCAATCTTTCCCAAACTCTAATTTTATGTCCGAGTCAACAATTGCATCACATAATTTAACCCTAAGCATAATAAGCCCTACTTATACCAAACAATAATAACTAATAAAAGACTAAATTGCCCTTATGCGTCGGTCTAATATTACTCCCCTCCCAAAAAGGCAATCCTCAGGATGGAAAAAGTAAATTGTTGTTCGGTGGCTTTCACTCATAAACTGATCTGGGTCTGGCTCTCGCAGTTAACACTTGATTGAAATAATTGTTGAATTGTTCGCCCTACATAAGGACTTTGCCTATTTTATACCTTGAAGCATCCGTCTCTGTAATGAAAGGTTAGCTGAAATCTAGTAATGCTAGCATTGTTACACTCGTCAAGGGGCCTTCTTCCACTTCTAAAAAATTTGGGTCATCGTTTTACCTCACTGAAAGTTATCCTATTTTAGTTTCTCCATCAAAGGTTTCACAATCGACTTGCAACCTTTCACTAACTTCTGATAGTATTTTGTAAGTCCCAAAAATCTTCTCAACTCCTTTAAGGTCTTAGGTAGTGACCACTCCAATATAGCCGCCACCGTAGATGTATCTGCTAACACAAATGTCTTGCATAAACTCGGGTCATCGCGAATCACCACTGTTTTACCTCCCTCCTGAAACTCAATGCTCAAGAGTTTTGAATTCATCTGTGTCCTCTGAGGATTGCAATCATTTCATACCCAATATCATGTCAATTCCCTTTAAATGTGTGGGAAGAAATTCATCAATCATTTGAATACTTTGTAGTCTCAATTTATAAAATCCCCTTCTCTTTTTCACTTGTCTAGTTCCCATCATGACTCCCTAACATCCCGTGTCAATCATCTTAGGCTCCAATTACTTCACTACTTTGAGTAGAGATGAAGTTGTGGGTGTCCTCACTATTTATCACACAACTACATCCTGCTCTCCTTTCTATCCCTAAGGTTCATATTTTCTATTTGGATCTTTAGGATGGGGCCGGTATGACGACACCGTCAAAGTCATACTACACACAGACTTACTCCGCATTTGGATACTAGGTTGACACGCTTTTCGTTAGATGATGTGCTAGGTTAGTATTTAGGGTGCTAGGTAGTCTTTTTGATGCCTAACTATTATTCTCAATTGGATTAATTGCCCTAACCAGGTATCTTTTTTTTTGCATTATGCTTGTAGTGTGACTGCATATTGCATATGTATGGTAGTGTGTTAGGGCGTTTTTCTGCAAGAAGTCATGCATATTTATATGCACACACACAGGTACCGCTGTGTGGGGAGCAAGTAATCATTTCTGACCATTTTGCTTGCATGTTCTATTAGCTCTCCCAGTTTTAAGACATAACTCATGATACGTTATTTGCATGTGAGTTTTATCGTTGACACTTGTTTTCATGCAGAATTGAGTCATTTTCTTTTCTCTATCTACTTTTAGAGTCTAGCAAAGTCCTGTAGCATAAATAAGAATACAGGCATGAGTTTCGAGGCGTTTAAAGAGGAAACCACATGGATGAGACCAAGAGCAGATCCTCGTGCCCCGTATCCTAATTCTACATTTTATATTGATGTATAGAATTAGGACCGAGCATATATATTCGAAATCCGACCGCATTTTTTTTTTCTGGGATATGTTGCCGAACCAACGACACCGAACTATTTATTTTTTTAATTTGGTTTGTTTTGCTTTTTGCATTAAAAAAAAATTGTGAGTCCCTGAGAAGAAGCTTGAGGTGAGCATAAAATAAAAAATTATTGTTTGAATTCAGACATTTAAAATCTTTAAATTATGCTCTACTAGATATAGTAATTCTAAACAAAACATGGGGAAAAAAAAGAAAAAAAATTATGTGAGAAGTTTGATCCAGAAATCAAATAAAAAAGAAAAGTCTTCCTGAGAAGAAGCTTGAGGTGGACGTAATAAAAAATTGGTGTCCGAGTCTCCCCTAATTAATGAGACGTAAAATGCTCTTAAGAAATTGCTCATGATATTATATTCAAGAAGAAGTTCAACGATCTCGAGTCTTTTGGTCGGCTATTAATTGACTCAGAAATATTTTTGGACAATGAAAAATGTTTTAATCACATGAGCATAAATTCTGAAATCTGCTTACACTTAGAAAGAAAGAATTAAAGAAATGCCGATTATATTAACAGTTAATGAAAATTCAATCCTGAAGTCATATCCTTGAGTGCCGTGCCTCGTGTTAATAAATACAACTCCAATGCCAATTCGAAGAATGTCAGAGCGATTTCTCAAAGACAATTTGAACAACATTTACAAAATCAATGTCAAAGCAAACAACTACTACAAACAAAGTTACGAAGTTGCGGCTTCTTCAGCTGTTGTGTCCTTAGAGATAACACTTCTTTGTAGGTACTTGAAAGAATATAATTCTGATAGCACCTTAAAGAGTATGTTATTCTCTAACACTTGTCTTTAGTCAGTAGACGATACTTCAAGAAGCACTGTGCCTCGTGCTCAAAGACAAAAACTCGTTCTTAGAAGCATGAATGTCACGCTTGTCTAAAACAGAGTCCAAATCCAAAAACAAATGCAACAAAATAAAACTCAGGACCAAACAAAATAAAGTCAACATTGAAACAAAGTATTGCATCTCATAAATTTTTTTAAATCTCTTCACAAAATTTTACAAATCTTTTCTCACCAATATCAATCTTCACATGCCACATATCTATGAACCTAATGCCACAAATTTTCTATACTATGTCCACTTTGTTCTTAGGGTCAGCCCCGAGATGATATATTTTCCCTTCACGTGCCACATATTATTGCAAAAAGCAGGCATTAGAGTTGCTATCCCGATCGAGTTTTAAGCAACTTCAGTCACATCCAAGTGAGCCACAATTTTCTCTGTTTTTGCATTGCCTGTCTCCTTGTCACACTTTGAGAAACTATAATGCCCGATTTTTGCAACAGTGTGTTGGTGCAAACCTCTTGTCACACTAAAAACATAACTCCTTGGTTTGCTTCTCTTGAATTTCCGACTCTGTAGAACATTTGTGTGTTGTCCTCGGTTGTGGCTCATATTTCTTGTCCCGCGAAGCCTCGCACTAGACTTTCGCAGTTTTAGCTTTTGATATCATCATGGTTCTAGCATACCAGTTTGATTTTTCATCTGTGCTGCTTTTACTAACCCATTCCATTGCAATTTTATGTTCAATCTGCTATGTTATTTTTTCCTCCAAAGCATCCACTTTTTTGGTACAATTACTCCTAGAAGGGTTTTAGACCTCTCACATTGAAATCCCTTCGGGTGGCTTTCTAAGTAGTATGAATTGCGAATGTACAGGAGATTGTTAGCCGTGTTCTCGTTTTGGCTTCCCAGCTAGCTTGAATTGCAATAGGAACGCCAAAATCATGTCATCGGCTTCCCATATAACGAGGTTTGGTTGTTGGGGCACGTCGTGACACACCGCGATACATTGTGATCCCGTCTGTCTTCCGGTGACTATATCGACACAACATTTCTATGTGATCCCGATTGCTAGGTTTGGCAAGAAACTGTTGTATGGTCATGATCACATCGTCTGCTTCCCAACTAGCCTCCTTGTATGTCGCGGTCGCTGAGTTCGATACTACTCTCTGACTTCATTCCTAGAACTCGAAGGTTTTGATAATTTAGGACAACCAATTTTTTATTTCAATAGCAACAAGCAACACAACTCCAAAGCATAACGATAAGAATCTACAATTCGAGAGGTAGCCGATATCTCCCAAATCCTATTCCTAACACCCACGTTTGGAGAGGCAGGCGATCTCTTCCATACTCTAATCCTAAGACTCAAGACAAAATTTTCATAGTATAACCCTAAGCATAATATGCCCTATTTATGCCAAATAATAATAAATAATAAAAGACTAAATTGCCCTTAGGTGCCAGTCTCACAACTACCTATGTAACATAACAAATAAATTTATGAAGGCAATATCGATAACAGAACTTATACATTCCAAACATATGATTACATTACAAAAACAAGTCCAAAACAGATTGATTGGAAGGAAGTTAGGTGTAGTGAAGAACTTGGGAATTTGGGTTTCCATTCCGATTGGAATTTGGATCACATGTTATATACATTAAGCGAATTGGCTAGTGGGTTGAACGGCTTTTACAATTAAACTTTGAAAAACGCCTTTGTATGCTTTGTAAATCATTCTGGAGTGCTCTGAATCCCACTTTGCACTTTTTGCTGTTTGTCGCAAATGAAGCGCAATAGGGGGTTTGTGTCCTGCTTCACACGGGTAACATTTTTTTTTAAATTGCTCTTACTGCACTGCCTGTGATGCCAAGTAGAATCCATGTAAAGATTGGAATTTCTTTTTTACCTTTTGCTATTGATTAAAGGAGTTCCATTAATGATAATTGCTTCGTTGATTTTACCTGAGTCGTTTGTCTTAAATATCTGCAGTAGCAGTATCTTCAGGCTTTATAGTATCATTTTTTTTGCTGCTGTATATTCTTGTACATTAATGCAGAAGTTTTCGCAGGAAGAGTTAGATGACATCATAAGATACGGGTCAAAGGAGCTTTTTGCTGATGAGGGTGATGAACCAGGAAAAACTCGCCAAATTCACTACGATGATGGTGCAATTGAAAGGTTGGTCCTCTACAAACTTTATTTGCTTGATTAGAGCGATATGAATTTTCCCTTCATTTTCATTATTTTCAATGACTTTTTTTTTGATAGGTTGCTTAATCGCGATGAAATTGATGTTGATGAGGCTTCGGTTGATGATGAAGATGATGGCTTGCTAAAAGCTTTCAAGGTGTTAACTTTACTATACTCTGTCATATGACAATTTTGTTTGGTAGTGTGACCTATTTACAGTACTGTTATTGTTTGGTTCAAATATTATTTATGTAGTTTTTAAGTGTTATTGATATAACTTCCTCATGTTAAATTTTTTAGCTTTCAGTTTGAAGTTGGGGCTGTGGCATTATTTTCTTCTTGGCCTTCTTGAAAGTGGAAGCCTTGAATTTCAGTCTCACTTCATAGTATGTTGGCAGAAAAGGTTAGGTGCAAGATATTTACACGGGACTTACGTGTGAATATAGGATTCACCTTTCATATATCTTTGTGATAATTAATTGTACTTTTAACATATATGCTGAGGGGCCATTGCATCAAGAAGTGATGGAGGCACTGCTAGAAAAGAAAAATTAGAGGTCAAAATTCATTGTTTGCTATAAAAGATCACCCAAGAATTCATATAAAATTAAAAAAATAAAGAAGGAATTCATGGACGTATCAAACAATGAAATAGCTAGGAGTTTTTTTGTGTTTCTTAATTATAATTTTTTATTTTATGTACCCTTTTTCATATAATTTTGTATATACTCGTTGAAAGAACAAACAATCTAAATTTTACTACTTGTCTCTTCTTGCAATGCTCTATGGCGCCGAATGTTGGCCTTTAAAAGAGAAGCATAATAATAAGTTAAGTGTTGCCGAGATGAGAATGATTAGGTGGATGAGTGGCTTTACACTTAGAGACAAAATGCGGAATGAATATATTCGTGATAGGGTTGGTGTAGCTCCTGTGACAGACAAAATTATAGAAAGTCGTCTTAGATGGTTTGGTCACATTAAACGTCGACCATCTGATGATCCGATTAGGAGAGTAGATGTTTTAGATTCGACTTGTGTTAAGAAAGGCAGAGGTAGACCTAGGAAGACTTGGGCTTATTGTATTAAAAATGATCTTAATTTACTAGAACTAAATGAAAATATGACACTAAATAGGGCGCAATGGAGAAAAAGGATTCATGTAGCCGACCCCATGTAGTGGGATTAAGGCTTTGTTGTTGTTGTTGTGTTGTTGTCTCTTCTTTTATATATGGTATCAAGGCAATGTTAGAGTTTTATTTTCTAACATCTTTCATTCTCACTTCACTATCTCGACTTTCTTTAGTTTCTCCTCCCATTAGTCAAACTTCATGAATGATGAAATCCAAACTAATGGTGAGCTCTAGGGCTACATGCCCATATCGATTAGATGGAATAAATTACATTTAGTGATATCAAATTTTAAAAATCTTCTTAGAAGGAAAGAAAAAATCCATCATCTTATTGATTCTCTTCCAAGGCAGAAAGACTGAAAATTTGTGCTACGGGATAAAGCAAATTTCATGATCTTGGTTTTAGAGTACCATTATGCCTGAAATTAGTAGGCTATACATGTTTTTCACAACCACAAATGACTTTTAGGATGATGTAAATAAATAAACTAAAAAAAATCGAAGATGTTCTCCTTCATGAAATCAAAACTAAGATATCAACAACCAAGCCAGGTAAACCTGGTTATTAAATATTTTAATGCAATGAATGTTTTTTTGGCTTGAACTAGATTTTTATCAAGATCTGGTGATTCTCAAATATTTCTTAGGAAAAGAAAGGATTTCTTGGATGATGTGACGATGAATTCGACCAAGTTCATGTTCAATTTTAAGCAGAGTGAGCCCATCTTCTTTAAATGAAGCCCTCTCCTTCATATGAAATGAGAAAGGAAGAGAGATGGTAACATTGTATAATGTTGTCTTTGAATCATCAACTATGTCAATCAACAAATATTGAGGAAAAGAATAAATGGTCACTGATTCTTTACGAAGTAGGAGAAATAATTTCTCTCAAAAGCAATATTCTTCTACAAAGAAGGGGAAATAATTTCTCTTGAAGGCAATTTATGATAAAAATAGAGGTAAAAAATGTACACAGGAAAAAATTATAGAGAATTAACTCGAAGCCTTACATTATGGTGACAATAAAGGTCACTTCAGAGGATAAGCTTGTTTTCTGAAAATCAAAATGGTTTAACTCTAAAGAAATTAACAAATTTTAAAACTTTCCCAATTTCTTAGAATTGGAACATGGTCTCTTGTTGAAAATAGTACGAATTATAACTCTTTATTGTTTAATGCCTAATAGTTTTTCTCAAAGGTGAATTCTAGATTCAGCAACGACTGGTCAAATGAGAAAGCTTATTAACCTTTTTCAATCTATCCCACTATAGAAATATTAAATTATCCAATTGGCTTTTGACAATCGTGACAGGGCAAGGGGATATTTTTATTTTTTCCATATTTACACTCAGTAATGCGCTACATTCCTCTTACCTTGTGGTAAATTTTTTATCAATTTATAAAATTATTAGATGACATACTTGTAAACTAAATTTTTTAATTAATTATTCTGTTTTTCAAGGACTCTCTACGAGGATACAATCGGGCAAGTTAAAGAAAAGAATGAGTTATAGCCTCTTGAAGATAGATAGATAGATAGATCTCAGAAATGTCATTTTACATGACTAGTTAGTGCTTACAAATGTTTAATGGATGAAGAATCTAGTCTTTTAATCATTTTGGATTGCCATGTTGTTATCTATGAGAATTTTTTTTAATATGGTCTGCGGAAACATAAACATTTTGTTATGCATAAGCACATAAATTATACGCGTTTCAGAAGAGTAGATAATAAGGTCTGACAACCTTCATGCAGAAAATAATGTGACATTTCTGTTTGGTTCCAATTATCTTGTAGTATTGTTTTTTAAATCTTAAATGCTACTTTTGATAACAATGACATGGTATTTTATCAAATAACAATTACAGGTTTACATATGAATTCATGTGTTTTAATTGTTTGCTTTGGTCTGTTTCTCTACTTTTATGAACGCACTTCTTGTGTTGCCTTCCAAATTTGGCATTTATATAATCTATGATGTATTATTTCTTTGATATTTGCTCTAGCTTCTTTATCTACTTTTTAAGTTTCTTGGTTTCAGGAACAATTTTTTTAATGCATTGCTATGGCATGCTAGGGATCTGCATAAACCTGTTTGTTCATGATAATAAATATCAAATTGATTGCCATTTTTAGGTTGCAAACTTCAAATACATCGATGAAGTTGAAGCTGCTGCAGCAGAGGAGGAAGCTAAAAAGCAGGCTATGGCTGAAAATGGCTTTACCTCCAATCCTGATAGGGCCAATTACTGGGAAGAACTACTTGGGGACAAACATGAATTGATCCAGATTGAAAGGTTTACTACCATGGGCAAGGGAAAGAGAAATCGTAAACAGGTTTCTCTATTGGCTTAACTCTTGAGACATTTCACAATTCATTTTTATCATCTTCAGTGATAACTTAATTGTAGGGCATGGAGTTTTTGATCATGATGTAAATTTCCTTATGAAAATTTCACTGATTATTTGTTTTATTTTCACAGTTGCATTATTTTAGTTTATTCTTAATCTTATTATCCATTAAGCACACCACCCAACCAGTTCTATACCTACATGCACATACCTGCTTTTTTTTAATTCAAAAACTTCTGGTGCCCTGGCACATGAAAAATTGCTGTTGCACTTGTTGATATCAATTTGTCAGATTGTTTTTTTATTCTGCCTTGCATCATACTTATTGATACGAGCAAATATAGCATCTTTCATAAATTTCAAAAATCAAATGTATCTCTGTGCTTTTCCTGCATGGCGATCTTTGTTATCTAAAATGTTTTTTAGCTGGATTAGGTTGTAAAATATAATTGTTGGTTGCATTAATATTAATGAGTATCTCCATCATGGGATGGCAATTCAACTGGTTCAGGTGTAAAAAAAATGAGCTCTTCTATGCATGGATCATCTTATGAACTTTCAGCCTTGAGGTGTCACGATACCTAAAGTTGAATATTTTGCAGCTTATTTAGCAGCCAAAAAATAATATATAAATCACTCAAGGGTCATCAACATTGGAACATAAAAAATCCTTATCCAATCAGGGCTTCAATGATTTAATTTAAAATCCCTTGAGAAAAATAAAAATGTTTTTATATACATTTCTGTATAATCTTATTGAGTTATGATAAAATATAACATTTGAATCTTCTCTCCATTTGATTAGTTTCAAATCTCTTTGGAGAATGTCTTGCATAGTGTCTTGGGTTGGTTCTGGGACAAAAATTTAAAATAAATTTTTTGAAGGATTCATAATTTCGTAGAATATAATTTTCCAACAAAGGCTCAAAAGCATATCAGTGATCATTTGGAAAATGCAACCTTATGGTTTTAGCAATTATATCAAAGTTAATGACAAAGTTTGATAATGAGTATTTTTTTTTTAAATTGAGTAGTAAAATTAAAGATTCATAAATGAGCTTGCAATTCATAAATATGTACAACATACAACTTTCTATTAATAGTTGACTTTGATAATTACATGAGGGGCCATCACTTGACATTTTTGCATTAATATATTTCTAAACTATTCAATGTGTGATTACAGGATTCTCATATGCCTTAAATAGTCTCCTTCACAAATGAGATGTCTCCACATCAACCATTATTTTTCCTCTATTATAAGTTCGTTAAGTATCATGCACTAATAGCTCCCTAGAGATTGTTTGGTTTGCCAAAAAATGTAATATAGTTAAAAGGAATGTATTGTATTTGGAGTATTTTGAAGTTGTTTGGTTCAACATAAAATAAATACAAGGCTTCATTTTTTTTTTCTTTGTTTGAAGAAAAATGAGCTCAATATATAATAAAATCCAACAACAAACTGTAGAGGGGGCGGGGGGTTTGGAGGTTGGCTATGCGGCAAGCAACATTTTACACGATGCGGTGTACTTAAGATTCGCTAAAATTCAACGAATTCCATATGCATTGAAATTGAAGTGGAGAATGAAATCCATATACATTGTACTTTTATACTGCAGTTGTTTTTCTTCAGACGAAACACCCAAATTTCAAAGAGTTTTGCAAAAGGAATGCAATGTGAAAGTTTGGCATATGCGAGCCACACAAATTAAGCCACTTGATACTAGTCGAACAATCAACACTGATATCATTTGTTGTGTGTGGGTTAGTCGTGATAAACCATGTTCATGCTCATTTTGGCTCATAAAGCCAATGGTCTTGAGCCTATTACTATGTGTTTTTGCAGAAAATATTTTAACTATTAGATGTTGGGAGTAATGCCTATTCTCATATATTCTTTGATAATAACATCTTACCCATTGCTCTTCTTTTAAAGTTCTTGAACTTTTTATGGGTCATAATTTCAAATCTCTGTATTCAATTTGTTGCGTCTCAAGTTAATACTTTTTCAGCTCATATCTCAAAAAATATGAAATTTTTAAATAATTGTAGGGATATCGAATAATATCATCTAGGAAAAAATTCAAAATTTGTAAATTAAAATGCCCAAGAGAAAATGGCATATTTCAATACAAAGTTTATAATCTTCTAATTCAAGTACTTCATTCAAACTTGATGAGAATTAAATCTAATAAATATAATTCTCAATGTTGAAGAGAAAGCATCTAGTAATTATTTATATATAGTTAAATAGGTTGTTTAAGAAAAGAAGAGAATGATCAGAATATTTTCAATTATAGTAATAAAATACATATTTTTTAATTTGGCTCACGTGTGTGTGTTTGTGTGTGTGTGT
>NEWO01000015.1:903862-922479 GCA_003013225.1 Phalaenopsis aphrodite
TATATATATATATATATATATATATATATATATATATATATATATATATATATATATATATATATATATATATATATATAAAGCAACTCATGGCTCCTTACGTGTTAATATCAAAAAGTCGGTCACAAAATATAGGAGGGAAAAATGGATCCCCGCTAAAAATAAAGAAAATACATAGAATTCTAGGGGTTTCTTTTTCCAAATTACAACTCCACCCAAAAAGAAATAAATATGAAACAAAGGGAAATATAACCAAAATGTGCATGTATCAATCCAAAACGTATACCCAAAGAAATGATGTATACCCCCTATGAACATGTATATAATTTGGACAAATATCATCTTAATGAAATGAATTTTCCTACTTATAGTTTCAAAACTCTATTTGGAGATTAACTTTCACATTGTGGTAATTTCACTTGAAGGTCACGAGGGAATCATCAAACATTATTGGTTAGAACTAATCCTTGATTTAAGTGTTCATACTTTTCCCAAAATATAACTATTGCCAACTTAGGACCAGTTATCCACAATCTTTTTAAGCATTCAACAAGTATATAGATGAAATGTATATGGGTTGACTCCGAATATTCATAATTACCTGTGAAGTTCAATTAAGAATTACATGACTATGAGAGCGTGCAGTTCTTAGCTCAGTAATTACATAGTTAGAATTGTCCAAATAAATTATCTTCTCAACATTGCTTGTAAGTAGAAATTCATTTGCATTTACTTCAACATATCAATTATCTAAATGCAAATTAGGGGCTTTCAAGCTTTCTGTTGAACATTTGACCCAACAATTGCATGTTAGCAAAGAAAGCTAAGTTGTCAGGCATTTAAAACTGCAATCACATCTTCTCCCTTAAAGTTCTGACGGGAAGAACAATAAATCTTGTTGACTTCATCTTATAACTTTACTACATTCATTAAACTCTCTCTAGACAATTCTGAGATATTGCATTTCCATGCGTCTGCCATTTACTGGTTGGCCGAACCTCTTTGATGCCCCTTAACTTTCTTCTCCGCATCTTATGACCAATGTGAGAATCATTATTGATCATAGCTTCCTATATTGTGATTGGCTTCGGTGTGCCAGGTGTCACAATCCTATCTTTATCATTGGACTCCCTCACTAGTTTTGATGAGGGTTTTATCTAGCTCCTTTTCCACAATTTTTTCTTTAGAAATTTAGTGTCATTGTTGATAAAAGTGATGCATTTTATCTTCTCTAACTACAATTGTAATAAATGGAAATTCTCTTGATTGAAATTTATTAATTAATTAATGTAACGTATTAATCGTCAAGAACTATCATTTATCACAAGTGCTTTGAACGTGTTTTTATTTCATAATCGGTTTTCCATGTATGCTACTCAGATGCCTGCTACTGAAGAGGGTGAAGCTGCTGAAACAGGCTCTGAGGATGAGGACTATTCTTTTGAAGATCTGTCAGATAATGATGTTGGTCTACCTGGACAAACATCAGGAAGAAAGGGCCAGCTCTCAAGAAAAAGATGTCGTGGTAATTTACTTTCTACATGCTTGTTTTGTTTATTGTACCAAAGGTATCATTTGAGAAACGTTGTTTATAACTTGAATGCTACATTTGCAGTCGATTTATCTGAACCACATGCCCTAATGCAAGGTGAAGGGAAGTCATTCAGAGTTCGTGGTTTTAATCAAAACCAAAGAGCTGCATTTTTGCAGTTACTTATGAGGTCGGTTTCATATTATTTGTTCCTGAATCTTTGTTTTGTAAATTTTCTTAAGATTATTGATTTTCATCTTGTTATTCTGGCAAGTATCATCTTGCTCTTTACGGCACGGTCAAGACCATAGATGTTCCATTCTTCTCATACATTTTATTAATATTATTCATAATGTTTTGCTTGCACTTTGTCAGTAGCATTTTGAAATATTTACAATCTGTACTTCCCATACTACTACTCTTTTGTGTTATGTTGCGTACATTGACTTATACATAAGTCTATGTTATACATCCACACAATTATTTCGTTGATTTGAAGTGGGACATTCAAGTTTTGTTCATACAAATTTTTGTAACATCTTCAAGTTCAGCTTTACTTGTTTCATCAGAAAATTCTATCTCCGTTCACTTTTTTATTTAACAATTGGTTTTTATTTCTCTTTTGCTTTGCTTTATTCTTATATATTACATTGCAGGTTTGGTTTTGGGAAATTTGATTGGAAGGAGTTCGTGCCTCGGCTGAAGGGCAAAAGCATGCACGAAGTTCATGAGTATGATGACAATGATTTGCTCCCTGAAAACTTTTTTTAGAGTTTGTTGACTATCTTGTTTTTCATGTAAATTTGGTGTATCTCACATTAATCCTTTTACATAATTTACCTCAAATCCATTGATTTCAAAGCTTGCTCCATTCTCTAGTAATCTTTAAGCAGTATTCGTGGTATTTTTTTTGTTTGGTCTTAATTTAACATTTTGAGTGATTCTTGCCACTTTGTCCACCTTTACTTTCCTCATCTCATGGTATTGAAATTTTTTTTCCGGAGTCTCATTTGCTTCAAACAGTTAAATACCAAGTTTATAATTATAAGCTGAATGTAAATTTCTCTCCTTTTCCTGCCCATTTCATATAAATTGATTTCAAAGATGGTTTCATGCAATATTGAGGTTAAATCCATCATAGCTATGTTATTTAAATGAAATGGACACATTACTCCATTGATAAATGGTTGCAAATGCCAATAATGAAGATCAGAGAAGAGGCCAACTCTAACCAAAAAATTATCTTGAATCCAATGTATGCATGTATGGAAGAACATTGCACTTTTTTGTGCATGCATCCTCAGCTCTGTTAAGGCATGTGATGCATGACAAATATGGTCATCAAACATATTATTTTATAGTCTCGTGATATTTATTTTTGACATGTTTTAAATGTTCTAAATATTTCATAAATTTACACCTATATATGTACATATATGAAAAATAGATTTCAATTTAGTGCATTGTTAGGAAAGCTATATTAGCCTTCATCGCTTAAGAAGTCATGGCTCGTGTATTAGGAGATTGATTGATTGACTGAGTTTGAAATAAAGTTATGAGATTTTATGTCATCTTCTGTTGTTAATTCATCTCTTCTCTTACATTTTTTTTCGCCTTTCTGGTTTATTACTTCCCTCATCTTTATTATCACTTTCTTCTATTTCTTAAGTGGCAGCAGAGCCTCTCATCAGAGCCCCATGAACTTTGCACTAGTTTTTAAGATCTGAAGTCTTGCTCCATTTCTCATCCGTTCTTATGCAACCTCTCATACACATGACCTTATATAGCAAAGTCGTTTCTCTATTTCAAAACTTCACACTTTCTTCATCGCTAGGCTTTCATACACATTCGACAAGATCACAAATCTGCACTTCACTCACTCAATCTAGCTCAAACTGACTTGACTCATTGTATTGTTTGTTCTTCGATTCTCTAACACGTGTTGTCATTGTTACATACACTTGACATCATCTCGGTGCCATTTTGTGTGCAATGCCATTTGCTTGTGTTGCATGTGTTCACATACTCTCTAGTGGTAGCAGCTTATAGCATCAAAATTCAATACCTATGCTTGTGCCTAGGTATTGCTTTCATTTTCAGTTCAACTTTTATGGTGCCCTTCGTATTACCTTCATCTATTGTTTTCTTGCCATTCGTGGATTTATGCTTATCCTTTTTGCATCAAACATTATGCTCGTTTTCATCCTTTGGTACTAGACGTTGCCATGTCATCAACTAGTTCTCCCAATTGAACTCTTCTCTTTTTCCTTAGTGAATTCCACCTTTTTCTCCAACGTTAGTTGGCACTAGGGTCTTGGTTGAACCCCCACTCAGGTTGCCACCTCTTTTTGTGGCAGCCTCTTCTCAGAGGATCCTATTTTTTATCTCTCTCTTTCTATTGATATCGTTCTTGTGGATAAGACTAGAGAAAGTGCTTAGGAATAACTTTAATTATTGAGGTCTACTTTGGAGTCTAAAGGCTTCGTTTGAGTAGAATTAAAACTGAATGTATGGAATGTAATTTTAATAGTAGTAGCTCTAGTGTTAGAGTTGTATTTTTGGGTGATCAAATTATTAAAAGGTGTAAATACATTAGATATCTCGGATCTATTTTTTGAAGTGATGGTGATATAGATGGGGATGTTATTAGCAGAATTCAAGTTGGTTGGTTGAAGTGGAGGAATGCTTCGGGCCTATTGTGTGATAGGAAAGATGACTGTAAGATGGTGGTGACACTTGCAATGCTCTATGTCGTAAAACATTGGCATTTAAAAGAGAAGCATAAAACTAAGTTAAGTGTTGCCGAGATGAGAATGCGTAGGTGGATGAGTGGCTTTACACTTAAAGACAATATGCGAAATGAATAAATCCGTGATAGGGTTGGTGTAACTACAATTGTAGACAAAACTAGAGAGACTTGTCTTAGATGGTTTAGTCACATTAAACATTGACCATCTGATAATCCAATAAAAGAGAGTAGATGTTTTAGATTCGACTTATGTTAAGAAAGGTAGATGTAGACCTAGAAAGGCTTGGGCATTGTATAAAAAATGATCTTAGAAAATATGTCACTCAATAGGATGCAATGGAGAAAAAATGATTCATGCAGCCGACCCCACTTAGTGGGATAAAGGCTTGTTGTTACTGTTTTTGTTCTCTTTGTTGGAATTTGTGCTTCTAGCTTTACACCCTTCTCATTCTTTTTGCAAATGTTATATAAGGGTTGAATGGTTCAAGATTTTAATTGTTCTCCGTCTAAAAACCATTTCTCTTCCTTCTTTTTATGATTTAATATCACCTCGCATAATCATCTGATATCGGAGGAAGCCCAAACCACCATAGGAATATAAATATTATTGCTGAAATTGAAATTGATTACAGCGACTGCTCAAAACAAGAAATAAATGATAGTAAACAAAAAAAGACATACTAGAGAGATGACGAGGGGCTTAGCGGCTGTTGGACAATAGGTAGGATGGAAATTTGAGGCTTGAGGCTGTGGTAGAGGGCTGGTGCAGGATGGTGGCAGTGGCGAAATTGCTGGGAGAGTAAGTATGACAGCAAGTTAGGGTGTGGGAGAGGATTGTGATAGCAACATGAGAGGTTGGGAGGGATGGTGGTAGGAGGAGGAGGTGTTGGACAACAACCCAGCAGTGGCAGGGGAGGAATAGGATGAGCAGGTGATGTAAACCTGCCATTGGCTGAGGGAGCAAGTGATGGCAAGAAGGGTAAGGGCTGGATGGGCAGTTGGTGGATGGGATGAGGACAAGGAAGGGAAGATGATTTATGGCTGCTGGAAGAGAAGCTAGAGTGGCTACAAAATGATAAATGTCTCGTTGGAGTCGACCTACAACCGAAGCACCACCTAAATCCTTTGAGACGGTTATCATCTTGAACGAGTTACAATTGAAGCATCTTCTAACCGTCGGGTACATCCCCGGAGGGGACAATACCTCAAAGTTAGCACTTAGAAATTTGCACTCGTTAAAACTGCCTCCTAAAACACTCAACAACACATTTATATAATGAGAATTTGTAAATAAAATAGATAATGCTTAGGAAAGAAAAGAAATAGAAAAAGGCAGGCATTGAATAAGTAGGAGAATTATGGGAAAAGAAAGAAAGAGGGAGGGAAACGAAAACGGAAAGGGGAGTAGGGTTGGGTCATGGTATTGTAACGGCTATAGTACCACGTCAATGACACTGCAACATCTACATTGTCGCGATTTAGAGAAGCTTCCGCGTCATCATGCATCCATTTATTGAGATGAACATATTAGATTATTCATTGACATGGAGATCTTAGAGCTTGTTAGGTCTCCTAGCTTTTCTATGGTTGACAAACTCTTGTTGGGCGACCCAAACTCAAAATTTATTTGCAAATTTACTCTGATATACACTTGGTGGCCCTCATTATGCTATTACTGTATTCTCTTCAGAAACATGCTACACTAGAATATTGTTCTTGATGTTCATTGATTTCTCTATGTGTATGCTATGTGTAATGCTAGAGTGGCATACCTGTTTTTACTTGTCCAAGAAACCAGATAGAACTCTAGTTCGGATTCCATCTCCTATACTTTGTTTATGCTATTTCGACCAATAAACTTTTTGCATAATGAGTTTTATGTTTGACAAATTTTTACAAGTGAATAATGCTACTATTCATCAATTTAGTTTTTTTTTTTTTTTGGTTGAACTAGATATTACTTGTCAATTAGAAAAGGAAGTGTAGATTCTCTCATCAACATATTAGCAAATCCCATTATATTGTTGATCTTGCAAAATTTTTTGGCATAAATTCTTCAAATGTTGCATGGCTCATTCAACTATGAGGAATTCAAATTACCAGGTGTACGAGATACAATTAAATGATCAATTTGAATATTCTATTACTTTGGGTGAAACTCCTTTATTAAACTAGGTCTATAATCAAAGCTCGGTCCCAAATTTAGATTTTTCTTCGGAAATAGAGGTACTTGTCCTTGCATCTATTAGCCCTTTGGTGGTAGTCACTTTTACACTCGCAAGCATCGCCTTTGATCTTGATCCACTTATAACCGTAACAACACACTCCTTTAAATTGTGAACAGAAGGATGATCAAGATACATAGCAACTCATGATTTAGACAGGAGCACTTAGATTGTCGATAGTTATGATGGATAAGAGGTTTCAACTTCTATTTATCTGACGAAGAAAGAAATAGAAAAGTTCTATTATAACTTTCATATATTCCTCAAGCTTCAAGCAAAGCAATCAAAATAATTCTTTTTTAGTTTTTATGTTAAAGATTTTTTAAAGTATGCGATCATTGTATCTTTATCCCATCTCATGCACTTTTCATTATTTTGAGAAGAATTCCAATTCCTGTTTTTCCTAGCACTATGCTCGCACACCCTACTATCAGGTGACTCTAAACTCAGTTAGATAAGCTATGTTAAAATAAGATTCATTATAGAAGAGAGATAACTTACATGCTGGTTTCAAACTAATATGAGTAAATTTAATTATAATCACAACTAATCTAGTGCAACAATAATGAATACACATGCTTTAATACTTATAGTAAAGAGAGCACTCTTAAAAGTAATTGATGCAAAGTTGGTTAGATAAAAATAAAAATTTCTAATGAGAAATTTTTTCATTCATTATATTAAATAATGTCATTTATGCAATTACTTAGCATTCATTTTCAGTCTTATTCTTAGTTCTATTTATCTTAAAAATGTTATATTATATCTACATATGTTTTGAATTTTTTAATTTCATTATGACATAACCCAGCTTACCGGTCATAATAACTGCTGATAAATGTTGATTATTCAAACGCCGCACTTATTAATGATCCTTTGATACCAGCTAGCACCGTTCCAACCTTAATACCAAGAGTAGGGAATTTATTTTTTTCCCTATTAAGGCTTATCTTGTGAGAATTTATCACTTGTATAAATCATCATTATATATGCCTACAGAGCACAAATTACATAACATTTAAAATTTCTTTTAATCTTTTATAATTCTTTTTGCCATGCAATTCTTGTTTAACATGAATGCATTTATTAGAAAAAGCTTTGATAACATGCTTTACGAATGAAATATACCATTTGGCATTCCACATTTTTACCTGATTCTGCATTTATTTGGTAAAAGTTATGAGATGGGAAAAGTTATGAATGGAAATGAATAGGTAAACATTTACCCATATTTAATTTTGCTATTATAATCAAATATGCTCATTAAGAGGGATATTCTAAATGTAAACATATACGAAGTAAATTTACTACTAGGCAATAACAAACATTAGTTCTATAGAGCATTCGTTTCTTATTTTAGCAATTGAGTAACTCATCTTGGTCGCTGGGTTTAACCTCATGATGAGTTTCTTCACTAGGCTTGCCTTGAGGTTGTTTTCTCATGTAAACAACTTATGAATCACAATTTCCTTCAATTTTAATGAGATTCTTAAATTAAATTTAATTTTACACATTGGAGTTTGGGGTAATTTTGATGGGGATAGGCATTGTTTGACAGCTGTCTCGGTTGAAAAGTGATGCCCTAGGTGGTCGAAGACCTATCTATAAAATATTTTATGTCATAAATAAAAATTTAATATTTGTAAATTTTCAAAATTCTACATCATTTCATTTTCTCAATTTTTGAGTCTATTTGATATGGATTTTCAAGGTTTGGGGTATGGATTTGAGGTGTTTCAAATTTCCTGGATACTATAGGCGTTGTTGGGCCACTATCCCGACTGAAAATAGTTGGTCGGATAGCGAATCAATGAGATATGGGTCACGAGAAGGTTCGCCACCTGTTTCTGAGCAAGATATAGACACACCTCTTATAAAAGAAAAATGATACAACATTTAAGGTAGAAACAGAGATTGCAATCTCCATAATATTCTAAACAAGCAAAAAGCCTTCTAAAATAACAAAATAACAACATATAAATAGTCCCTCAAATAGAAACCCTACTTAGCAACAAAGAAATAGGAAATAAATAAAAAAGAATAAAAAACTGGGCTGAAATGAACTCATACAGTTTCCCTTTTCAGTCACCATGATTGCGGGATTTTCCTCAATTCTACGGAATCCAATGTTAGCAAGACTGTTTCCGTGCTCCATGGGGAATCCCGTGACATAGCAGGAAAGCTCCAACACCAATTTCTACTTCCAAGTTAAAAAAAAAAGTTGTTCTTAGCTAGAACGTTTACTTAACTTCCATGGGAAAAAGGAGCTGATGCTAGCGGTAGATAAAAGTAAGGGTTGGTTTGCATATGCTGTGCTCTTTTTGATTGCTTTGTTTTACTGCAAACTGAGTTCTCATTATGAGGTTAAATTAATCTTACTGAGGAAATTATAACGTTTGCTTTGTGGTTTTTTCGGTTGTTTCCTCAACAGTTATGGCCGGCTATTTATGGAGCATCTTACTGAGGAGTTAAATGATTTACCCACTTTTTCAGGTGCGCAACGTTAATAGAATTTTTTTCTTGTCTGTGATTTTCATTTTTACCTATCCATTTTCCTTACATATGTAGATGGAGTACCAAAAGAAGGTCTACGGGTAGATGAAGTGCTGGTTAGACTTGGCACCATTCAATCCATAGAAGAGAAGGTATGACCATATTGCCTTACTTGGTATTTTGGTCGTTACATCATAATTTATGCATGCTCTTATGCTTAAGAGTGTATTTGACAGATTTTTCACGATTATTGTTGACCTCAGTCCCAATTGGGTTGGCTTTCAAGTTCATGTCATGAATTTTGGTTTAAGTTTTTCAAATTGTCTGGCAACCTACGATTGTATTCAACTTTTCTTATCCTGGCTTAGGACTTGCCTTGTTGGTTTTTATTGTTAAACTATTTAATGCAGATTTAATTATCTTTCTAACTAAGATCTTTGAAGATTTCATGTTCCATGGGTTTTGCATGAATTAAGAAACAGGTTATGGTTTCTATACTTGAAGCGCTGAAGAAACTTTTATTTAATGTTTTTGATAGTTTATATCATGAAATATGAATCAAATGGAAAGTAGGCTGTTTTATGTGCATTAGGTGAGAGCATACATGATTTGACCACTTAAAAAATACAAGAGTACCTGAGTTAAGAAGTGCACCATTGATGATTTGTAGTGTTTTTTTTTAATTTTAATTAAGTTCATGAGTTCTTATGATTTGGGAAATCACGCTAGAAGTCATGCTAGAAGCTGGTTTAGTTATCTATGTAAATTATGGATTCTTTCCACATGTCTCTAATTGAATTGTATTTAAATCCTCGTCTTTATTTAATTGTCTAGATACTAGTTTAGTCCCTTTAAATCGTCTTGGTATTAGTTTAGTTTCCCTTTTTTATCATCCATTTAAAAAGTTGCACTCATTTCTTTCAATAAAATTGCCCTTAACCGAGGTGCTGGAGAGAAAAAAATGACACTGAGTTAGCGGCTATGATGACGTTGTTGGAGTTGGTGTTAAGAATGCATAAGTGAGAGACATCATGGACGGTGAGATAATAGGGAAAATTTTACGTTAAGAATGAGAATGGCAAGGCAATAGCATATCTGTTTCATTGTTTCATTTCTAACAGATGCATTAAATAATCTTTTCTTGTTCCATCTGAAAAGAATGTTAAATGTTTCATAAGGTGAAGGAGATTAAAATCACACTGGGAAAATTTTACGTTAAGAATGGGTATGGCAAGGCAATAGCATATCTGTTTCATTTTTTCATTTCAAACAGATGCATTAAATAATCTTTTCTTGTTCCATCTGAAAAGAATGTTAAATGTTTCATAAGGTGAAGGAGATTAAAATCACACTGTGAATGTGAAATGAGCGTACAAGTTCTCTATTGTGTTGTATGAATGTGTTTTAAACATTGGTGGTCCTGAAAATTTTTTATACACAAACATTTATTCAGTTTAAAAACCAACCCAATTTTTTATTTTAAAAAATTAATGAATTTTTTTGCTGATGGACTTGGTTTGGAAGCTGGTCTGATGTATGTTTTACTTCTTTTTTGACGCATTTGATAAGTGAAAGCCATACTATCAAAATATTTAGCAAATAAAGCATGCACCTTCTCAACATTTTTTAGAATCAGTAGTCTATTTAAACTGGAAGGCTTGGTATTGTTGGTGCTAATGTTTAACCTCTTGGTTATCGTGCAAGTTCGTGCTGACAGCCTCCAAATTTCGTAAGAAGTTCAATTATTTCCGTACATGTCAAACAAAGAGAATGTTTCTTTTTTTTAAAATAAACATTTCTACTAGCAAATAGATGTAAAATTCTTGTGCTAGTATGTTTTGACAACAATCTTAGGTTGTTCTTCGGACTACTTTCTGTACTTGATGATAATATGAGCTGTTTAAAGTTTAATTTGTATTTACTTTTATGTTGAATTACTTGAGCTTTATTGCAGGGATTTTATGTTATTTTCTTTTATGATATTACAGTTGAACTTTCTCTCAGAAAATCCTGGCGTTCCCCTTTTTGCAGAAGACATACAGTTATGGTTTCCTGCTTTGAAAGGAAGAATATGGAGGGAAGAACATGATATTTTGTTGTTGAAAGCGATTCTAAAGTATGTGTTCATAATCTTTGTTATATTCAGATTGACAGGAAAATGTAGTTTTACTTATATTATATTATTATATCTCACTTAGAGGCCTATTGCAATTGGAAAGTGGTTGTGTTTATGTTACCTTTATTATGGTCTAAATGTTTTTGTAAATTTAGGGAAGAGATTATTTTCACTAACCCCTTTGCAAACATTACATTGGTGGGAGAGTCGTGCATTTGGATGCAAATTTCTGTAGTTATAATTGTGAAATCATTTTCCTCCTAATGATATAATATAAAATATGCACATATGAATTACATATGAAAATCTTTATATGCTTTTCTCCCTGTTTGCTCACCTCTTCAATTCATCAATTTTTGGATAGGTATCATTGAGCATGAACACTCTTTGAAGGCTGTCTACTTCTCATGCTGTGTCCTTAATGTCATACATTTCACAAAACCACGATAAACCTTCATCATTAGATGCTCCGTATTCCTTATTTTTCAGATATGAAATAAAAAAAAAGAAAATCGTTTACTTTTTTAGCATTGGGCATAGCATGGGAGTGGGTTTGGCAGAAGGTCGACTTAATTCTGTTGCTTTAATCTGGTTAAATTCTCAGTTTATCTTATTTTAGATTCTCTATTTCTCATTCTGCCTATTTATCCCTTTCTCTTTCCATGTTAGCTTGGTCTCACTTTCTTATATTTTGTACTGGTCATTATGCTAACAAAAATTATCTTGTTTTTCATGTATTCATCACAACTTTCACTCATTAATAATACGTCACAGATGGCTTATCAAATTTTCTTATGATTTTCCATCTTGCTTCTTTTTCATGTTTCTGTTTGTTATAAATTTCTATGTTTTTGTGTAAGCAATACATAGAAGACTTGTAATATCCTTGACTTTTTTACAAAATGTAACATTCATTTTAAACTTGATTTAGAGCTGAACTTGTGAATTAATTTTCTTTTTGAAGACATGACAACATCTTTGTTCTATCCACCTAAGAGCCTGCTAATTCTGCTAGTATTTCCTGTTTTCTTCCTTCTTGGTTTCAATTTTGACTTCTTTTTTTTGAAAAGCCTTCCAAGCATTAGGAGTTTTGTTCTAAAAGAATCATAAGGCATGTCGTTGTTATTAGAGATATAGCGACTTTGATTAATTGGTATACTTGGAGTGAAGATTTTATAATTTTTTCGAAGATTGACTATAGAGAAAAAATGACGAGGCTTATTTCAAAAGTTAATGAACTAGTTTTCTATTGTTCAAATTCTATTTATAAGAGAAAAACGATTAGTTGTAAAAGTATAATATTTGTTTTTTTCTCTTTTTATTGTGAAGTATGCATTTAAAAGATGCATATTGATAAATATCTTGGGAAAGTAATATATTTATTGAGATTGTTTAGATTTATTGGAGTAATATATTTATTGAGATTTTTTAGATCTACAATTTTTTTTGCTGAGAGACTAAAGATGCATAGAATGAACAATGATTGGAGAATATGAATTTTTTTTTAATATTTAAAAATGAAAAAAATAAAATTTAATTTATGTGCTTACAGTGAAATTATAGAAGAGGTATTTGAAGTCCAAGAAAAATCAGCTTTCTGTAAGGGAATCAATTTTTTTATTTTAATGCTTTTAAGGTGTAGCACGTATGCAATATTTGTTTTCAAGTATTTAATGGAAAGTTAAGAAGAGAATAGAGTAGCAATCATCATATATTTTTTCTTTATTTTGCAATTACATATATTAATGCACCTTGAGAATTTATTTGTTGGGAATTAATATAAACTATTGTTCAATCATATGCCAAAGCTATTATTGATATGGTTTTTGAAGTAGAGCCTAACATTAGAAGTGGTTGTGGTGTAACATAAAGGTTTTTAATCGTCCAAGATTAACATGAATTATCAATATTAAGCTATTAAGCTTTTAGCAATAGTTATGATGATGCTTTGGGAGGATATCGCTGATTAGCTACTTTTTGTTTGATAGTTTTGGGTGGCATAGCTTTTCTTCAAGTAGAAATTAGAACCATGAAAGAAACTTTTAGAGGGTGTTTGCAGGTACTTCTTGTATGATAGTTTTGAGTGGCAAAGGTTTTTTAAAGCAGAAGGTTAGAAGCATGAAAGAAAATTTAATAGGGTGTTTGTTATGTAGAACTAAGAAATTCTTTTTTTTTCAAGTTATGCAATTACAATGGATATGAAGTTGATATTTATCTATTAATAAGCTAGAAGTTTTCATGAAATAAGATTGAATCGTTTTATTTTTTTCGGGTCTCTTGTACAAAAGTAGGTTATAGACAATAATTTAACTTTTGGTCTTATGGTTTATTCATTAAAATGGAAAAGTGTCTTAGATGTATAATGCAACAGAAAATATTATAAAGATTTAAAGGCAATTTTATTGAAACTATGGTTAAGCCACAACTATGCTGTTTGGATTCTTGCATTCAATGACAAAGAAATCGTTAACAATGCTAGAATTGAGAATGCTATGATTGATGTTTAAAACTAGTAAGTATAGAAAAAATAGTTACAACAGACAAAATGTGAATGTTGCATCTTTTAAAGATAAGTTAGCGAAGAATAAATTATGTGATTTGGGTGTAGTTGCCTTAAAAGGGAATTTAGATGGAACTATTGTTTGGAATAGGAAGGAAAAAAGGCTTTATTAAATTTAGCATGGATAAAAGTTGTGTGAATGCTCTAGCAAATTAGAGTTGATACCTCATCTAACTAACAATAAGAATTAATAGAGAAGGATTCATAAAATAAGCCATAAATGGTTTCTAAGAGGTTAAGGGTGATGATAAATAGAGGCTTGATAATAATGTCTTACTTACTTATATAAGGTTAATGTAAATGCAAGTCCTTGAGGTATAGAACATGCTTCACACGGGTCTACATTAAACATTCTATTTTGGTCCCGACAAATAATAAGTGTTTTATGAAGGCCAGTCCTTCCGTAGAGCCATCTATTAAAGGATAGAGTTATCCTTTTATTTTCTTTTATTTTTTCTCTCCTCTCCCTCAAGCTATCCTTGGGAGCTTGCAAAAGCAAATGTTTGGTTGTGAGGTAAGTCTCTCTGAATGCATGGGCTTGTGTTGACTAGCTCATTAAAAAAGATGGGAAGAGAAAATAATGCAAATTTTGAGAGTGAGGTTCTGGTGTCATTTATGCTTTTGAGTTCAACACACTGGCAACATGAAACTTCATCAGAGCCGCTGCTCCTAGATAAACCTTCACTATGTAGTCAATGACTCACGTTCTTGTTGCTTTGATTGTTTTTTTCTGTGACTATTGCTACTATCTGACTTGATTTCTTTCTTTTGCATTAATCTATTGGTAGGTATCCTAATCCTAGTGATTGAAAACAAGGTTATCTTTTCGTTGATAATGAAGGTGTTGTAGAAACTAATGAAGGTGTTGTAGAAACTAGAGGAGAGGCACACAATGTCTAGATTTGATTCTGTAGGAAAAAAGCTTTTTCCTGTAAATGAAAGGCTATGATATTTCTGTTTAGAAATTTAAAACAAAAGCCATTTACCAAAAAAAAAAAAAGGACGTGAAGGCCAAAATCTCATGCGAGTTACTGTTTGAATATTCATTTAAAGATATTAAATCTCATTAGAATTGATGTTGTACTAGTGAGTTTTTAGAAGTGTGGATTAACATGAATCACACCTTATACCTTTGGGCCCTATATGCAAATTACCTTACTAAAAATTTTAGTTGATATTTTTAACAATAATTGATAATGCTCGTATACCAGGAGCAGGTAATTATTTTTGCCTTTAGTACCCATTCTCTTTTGTTTGCATGGGTATAACAAAAGCAGACCAAAAGAGTTTAAAAGCATTTGACTTATTTCATAACTTTTTTGCGCTTTAAGGCCAGTAAACATACAACTCACATGAATTAACTTTGTTCCAGGCTCTGCCAAAATCTCCACAATCAAAGTCAAGGCATGAATTATCTTTATTTTTTTGTATTTATTAATGTAGTTATGAACATCATGTTTCAGTACTTAGATTCTTCAAATTTTTTAAAACAGTTTTGTATATGAATACCCTTTAGGGATGAATAAGATAAGCTTTCCGACCACCTTTTCTTTTCACTTCGGTATCAAAATGAGCTTAAGATTCTCTTTCCAACATTTGCTTTTACTTATAATGTCTGGTTTCCTCAACTTACTGTTCGGAGAGCTGACTTTTTCGAATGGTGAAAAACATACTTAATGATAATTTCATGGGAAATAAACCTAGTATCAGTTGAAAAGAAGAAACTACCTGAAGTGTTCTCACGTTGTAAAGAATTACATAGAAGAAAAGAATAAAAAACTCATCATCTAGTTGATCCTTCAGATTTGAAAGATTTGAAGTTTGAGCTTTAGATTGAAGTAGATCTCATGATCGTATCCTGATCATGAAAAACCGTGATGCATGAAATCAATAAACCATATATGGTCCTAAAAGTCAGAAAAGACATTTGGGAAGCTATCAAACGTACTCATTTAAAGATGACATTTTCATCTATGAGATCAAAGCAAAGCTATAAACAAAATTTATCACTGAGCATTTTGATTTCTTTCATTGTTTCATGTGCTAGTGAATTTTTTTCATCTTTTTTTTTGTATGATGATTTTGATGATGCGGGGCTCTCTCCTTGTCAGTTTGTACTTGCCAAATGTATCAACATTGTTTTTTCTTTCAAATGGATATGGATTTTTTTATTTTGAAGTAGGTCTGTACGTAGATACATATGTCTTAACCCTTTTTGTCATGTTTAGTTGAGTTGAACAAGGGATGCATATGGATATCAACACCCACTAGTGACTGAGAATCTATGAGAACCTAGAGTGAAACAAGAATTACAAGACTTCCGAAGACCACACAACCATAAAACTTACTTCTCAATGGATTCTTGTGCAAGTGTGAAGAACTTTGCACTATGAAAGTGAGTAATTAGGAATAGTTAGCTGTTGCACACTCTTTGATTTTGGCAATTTCAGCCACCACAATGCCTTGCAGTAAACTTCTAGATTTTTATTATAATGGCTACTGTATATCCAGATTTCTGAATCATTCTCAGGCCAAAGGCAGGATTCTTGCACTTAGTATAACATTAAAAGCATGTGTTTCGTGTTGTTTTTGCTCATGGTTCGTTGGAATTGATATTTTCCCCACTGTAAGACCACAATTGTAGCTGCCTAATAGCTGTGAATGTTTAGCCAGTGGCCATCTCCTGACTTGCCACAAGAATTATTCGTTCAAAACCATAATACATTCAAGAATCTCCAATCCTTGACAGACAGCAATTTGTTCTCTTTTTTCCCAACTGGATGCCATTCTTACCGAAATTCTGCTATGTTTCTTGTAGAAGAATTCTTGCCGCCAGATATCACAACTCCCCTTCTTAGATAGTCCAAGTGGATGAGGAGAAATGATAGAAACTTTGGTAATCAAATGTGGCGAAACTTGGACTCAGCTGCGATTTCTTCTCTTTCAAGTTCCTCTAAACATAGTGGAAAGCAACCCCTAGGGCATGGAATTCCACCCCAACCAGGATAAAACTTGAAAATATACGCCATTTTCCTTTTATTGGGATGGGTTATTTATAGGATAACCACTTTAAACAGCACTTATGCTTCCTTATGGCTAAAGAATTATTTTGATGGAAAGAAAGAAAACTAGGCCCTCTAATATTTAATTAATTATGAAAATGTCCCTCCTAATTTTTGTTGACCTCCATAGAAATCTCATAATCAATACAATTGAAAGATGCCAATTGACGGACATTGGATGTGACATTATGTAAATTGAGTTCAAATTGCTTCAATCACAGTTAAGATCTACTTTAAGTGGCAATGCATTCACACAAACAACTAAATCTTGAAATATTTTCGTCCTCTATGTGCATATCTCCAGATAACTTTTAACTTAAATACTACATTTTGAAAATGTGGAAGTGCATCAAAAGACAAGAATGTTGCTCATGACCAAAATGTACAAGAAGATACAAAGGTTTTAGTGAGCGGGTGCAAGGAACCTACTCACAAGGCATACAAGATTCAAAAAGTAACCAAAATGTACAAGTATACCGCAAAAAAGCTAGAGACAATTTCGCCAAAAAAATAAAAATGGTTTGAGGACTACTCAGGAGGAGCATAATTCCACCAGAGAGCTTAATCATGATGAGTGGGCTTTTCTCTCTCCTTTGATCTAGAGAGGGAGTCGAGCACCAAACTGTGATGGAGGCTTCCCCCCCGATTGTAAATTCCTGACTTCTTTTAGTCCTTTTTTCATCTTCCTGGTTTTATAAACTTATTAATTTTCTTCTAAGGGTTGTTCCAACTTATGATTGAGTTGATCATCAATGGGAGCAATTTCTACCTATTGATCACCTTGAACTTGGCATTACACCAGGGTTTAAGGGCCCTCAACATCAGCAATAATTGTGTCCATAGCATATGGAGCATCATCAGGCGCCAAAATGAGAGTATCCTCATTTTCAGCATCATGAGATTGCTTCAGGCAACGAGCTACGACACAATCCCATCGACGCGACGAAGTTGCGCGACGTGAACCCCTACCCTTCTTCTAGCACAAGGAGGCGATGAACAGGCTACGATCCTGTTCCGACGTAAGGATGTCGAGGGCTGCTCGAGTCGCCATGGAGTTGCTACCGGAGTAAACCCTAGCAGAGCAAAATCCATCGCGATATGTATACACACACACACACACACACACACACACACACATATATATATATTAGAAAAGCTCAAAGGTAAATATATTAATAAAAGAAAAGATATAGATAGGTTGTATGAAATGACCCAAATTGACACTCTAAGCACCCGACATACAACATACGTGTAGGAAATGCATGTAAACCCAGAAACCAAGATTAAAATGTTGACATAGAAATTTTACGCCAAAAGTCTGCCAACATTCCCAGATTCAGTTAGCTTGCAAATGTTCCAATTTAGTATTGCCTCTGCCTCCGATTCTAGGAAGGGAGTCAGCTAACAAATTGTTAAGTTTACTGCCATTACCAGAGGGTTGTCACTCAATATTAAGCTTTTTATTACAAAGAAAAATACTTTGAGCTATGTTTGAATGAATGTTTCAATCAGCAGAATATCATAATCAGAAGGGTTCATTGTTAAAATAAAGCTTTCAATCACAAAGACAAACAATTCATGCTTTTTTCTTGTGATGCATGCAACTGCTACAATTCATGGTTGGAGGGACTGCAAATGTCAATGCTTTTACTCGTGACAACCAAGTTATCTTTCTCCTATGATTAGTATGATTACTGTGAACTGTGACTAGTGGAGACACATCCTAAATATGCTCTTGTGATTTTTATAAAATTTATTTTAGATTATATCATCGATTAGTCATTGTAAATCAAAATTTTTGGGAATTCTATGTAATTCTAGACTCTTTCTCTATCCCTTTATATATATATATATATATATATATATATATATATATATACA
>NEWO01000015.1:939200-956864 GCA_003013225.1 Phalaenopsis aphrodite
TATATATATATATATATATATATATATATTAAAGATTTGAAATGCACGTCTTTTTCGAAAACTTCCTGTGAATCTTATGCGTGCTAGAAAATTCGCGGTGGTAGAGTAATGGATTATCGTCTTAGCGTTGCACGAAAATTCAGCACACACTCAGATGAAAATGAATCAAGCTGTAATAACACCAGAAGTTTTTACGTGGAAAACCCGTAAAAAAGGAAAAACCACGGGGTCTGACCCAGTTGTAAAAATTCACTATAAGATGATGATTACAGATGCCCTTGTCCCACAGGCGAGAAATAGTTACTAGCTTTCCACGTTATAACGTTGACTGATTACGTCTAGTAAGCGGTGTTTGACGGAGGTCAGCGGTGATCAGCGACGTTCAACGGTGGTCGGCGGTGGTCGGCGGTCAATGGTGGTCGACGGCGATCGACGATGGCGAGGATGATCTTGGACTTGAGCTCCTTCTCAAACTCTCCAGTTATCTCTTAAGCCTCCTCCCATTCATGTGAGGGGTGAGGCTCTATTTATAGTGTTTTGGGTGCAATTAATGTAGGAATATGAACCATTTTGATCGGACGGCCCGGAGAGCTTCTCTTGATCAGATGATGTTTGATGGACATTTGAGTGTCTTAACGATGTTTGAATTGAGCAATCTTGGGCTTGTTGGATTCGTCTTTTTGAGACGCTCGATCCTACTATAAACTTGCTAAATTTGACATTCGTTTGACCTTTAAAATGTCTCCGGAAATCCTGTAGTAGTGGTTTAATGACTTGATCTGAGCCTGATTTGACTCAGATTTGACTAACTTTTATATCATTAGGTTCGTCTCATCAAGCCGATCAGTTTGACTATAATTTTGCTAAAATCAGAGCTCTGAATGACTCTTAATCAAAGTTTGAATGCCTCTTATTCAGAAAATTGCATTGAGATTCGTGCTGGTTGATGGAAATTTGTTGGCGGTGTATCAGAATCGATGACAAAATATTGCTTTAAACTATTTAAAAATTTTCTGAAAAAAAGGAAATAGTTTTAAAAAAGAAATATATACAAAAATTTTAATAGATGGACTCGTTTCAACCTCGTCGAAAGGTGAGCTCCATTCAACCACTTTGACGGGTGAGCTCAATTTATCCACATAGGCAGGTGGGTTCGATTTAACCACTTCAGCAGGTAAACTCGATTCAGGAATTCGACAGCTAAACAATTCAACAATGTGTCAGTTTGACAATTCAACAATTTGCTAGTTGAACAATTCAACAATTCGACAATTTGACAATTCAACAATTCGCTAGCTGGACAATTTAGTAATTTGTCAGCTAGGCAGTTTGGAAGGCTTTTTTAGATGTATACATGTAATTCTCCGATTCTCTTATCTCTTTATAGATAGCTGAAAAAAGGAAAAAAAAATAGAATGAAAAATATAAACCTAGATGTTGCTCGTCCTTATAAGAGAAGTGTATACTTCATTTAACCAAAAAACAAATTCATTGATACGAATTAAAATTATTTTGATAAAATGAGTGTTTTATTTCACTATGCTTTGAATATTCATCTATTTGGAGTTCTTAGCACTCATACAGGGAATCATCCTAGGCCCACTTTGGCTACACCTACAAGATTCCATCCTAGGGTATTATGACTCACCTTCATATACTGTATAGTTGACTCAATAGTCTTATAGGAAGATTTTCTTGAGTATTATCAGTGAAAATTAAGTTGTACTTTTTTTATGTGACTAGATGTATTGTTTCCGTGTAATATAACTTTGTTATAAATGAATTAAAATAGTTTTGTTAAACTCGGAGTATCCTTCGCCTGGAGGCGCTTTGACTACACCTACAGAGAATAGTCATCGTAAATTTTCAAATTTATATATAGCAATATCTCGTTATCTTTAAACTATATTTCGACAATTTTTTTTCCAAAGTCATTCCTAACATTCGGCTATTGAGCGCAGTATGGCCTAAAAGTTTGGAGAGGGAACCTCAGAGATAATAGAATTTAAAAGATGCAAAAATAAAAGATTTAAGGATAGAATATCTTATCTCATCTGGTGAAGATTCATATAGTGTGATATTTATTGTCTCTTTGAAGATGTCTATGCGTGACTTCAAATTTAAAGCATGTGTCCATGCTCACTTCACCTTTCAAGATATTAAATCTTTTTGAGATATAGAGTCTCGTATTGTTCGTGAGTGCATATAACTCGGTAAAGTCATTGTTTCACCGAGAGAGAGAGAGATGGATGCGAGTTTTGAGAGGGAACCTCAGAGAATGTTTCGAGTCCTTATCTCGGGTGAACTCTAAAAGTCTATTTCGTTAGAGATTCTCAGATTTATCAGATTTTGGAGAGAGAGGGAGAGAGAAAAACAAGAATTTCCCTGAAAGAAAGCTCCTTCAATCTCCTTTTGACTTTCCCTTTATACACGAGAGAAAAGTAATAAAATAATAAATGAGACATTTTGTATTGTACGGTGTTCTTGTCTGGCGTCTGGATGAGAAGACTGTGATGTTGGTATTAGACGATGCTTGTATGCCGTCCATTGCTGGTGTCTGGATGAAAAGACAGTTTTAAATATCAGGTAACACTTTTAATGATGGATTGACAAATGTTCTTACTAATCATGATGACCTTCTCCGATAATTGCCTTGCACAAGCAGGCTAGACCATTTTTTTGAGGGGAATGGATGCAACCATTTCGGCAAATGGGCTTGATTTAACTACATCAGCATATGGGCTCGATTCAACTACTTTGTTAGTTGGGCTCGATTCATCAATTCACAAGCTGGGAAATTTAGCAATTTGCCAGCTGGAAAATTCAGCAATTCATCAGTCCGTTTTAGATTTATACAATTGCTTTTTTTGACACCGGCACTGTTGATGAAGGGAAACTACTCTATATTTTAATCTATTACCATGTGGAGTGTTTATACATGTAGCTTTTTGAATCACAGGATGGCAGTTTTCATTATTCAATCTTTTTTTTCTCTATTATAATCATTTTAATTCAATCTTGATCGAAAAAATCAGCCAGCTAACTTTAATTTTTATTCTCGGATATTGGTGAAAGTGGGAGTGATTAAAACCCCTTATAAGAGGAAAAATCCTATCCCTAAAGCCTTCTCTATCGAAAAGCTTTGTCTCATTCGGGAAGAAATAATTTTTTTTTACTTTTATTGAGCGCCTGATTTTGTTCCCAATGAGCAGTCTGTAAATCATCTCAAACTTATGCCATGCATACCATATCTAGACAATAAATGGATCCTGTATCTTTTGAGTTCAAGGCCTGCACTTATTCACATTAACACTACTCATATTTTTTGATTATTAGTTATGCGAAGCTCAAGCCTGTAGTTTTCAAAACAAATAAATAAATAAATAAATAAAATATATTCTTTTAATTTCTTGTAGGAAAAATAATCAAATGAAAATAAGCGGCTAGACTCTTCCAACATGTATGGACACACTTTATGATACCTAAATCCATTATGTCTGATTTGAGTGGTCGGTTTTTGAACCAGTTCTAAGAGGATTTATGGACCGTGTCAGACATTAGAACGAAGAGAAATGTTGTATTTCATCCAAATTGATGACTAAATAAAGGTGTTTAATGAAACAATGGTGCATCTGTCATGATGGTACAATAACAGGCATCTCAAATTTTGGGATGCTTGATGCTTGCCTGTCATACTTAGGATTCGCCTTCAATAGAAACCATGCACTACACCAGAAAGGCAACACTTAAAATTTTTGCGAGGTATTGGCCACAAAGCCAGCTTCAGTCTTCGCATCTCTTTCACCCATGCTATTGATGACGGCATTAAAGTTGAAAAAGAAAAGGTACATAGTTTTTTGGAGGGAATTGACAAAATTCATATGTTGGTTAAGAAACTAACAAGAATGGGAGAGAGTTGGTTGAGTTTTTCATTTTAACATTCGTGTAGCATTTATGCAATCTATGGTATAGCTTCTGATAATAAATATTTAAAATCAGATAACTATAAAATAGTTATAGCAGTTCATTAATTGGTAATTCGGTAGAATAGCACTTGCAGAATATTAGTCCACAATTTGATGAGTAGGCTATAGGATCCCACAAATGAATTGTTAACCTTTCTATGTGCCTCATATTTCAATCTGAATGAACCCAACCAAAATGATAGGTTTTAGATAGATTTTAGATGCAATGTTTATCGTACTTTCATCAAAAGAACTAAAACATCGCCCTTTTGGTAAAATGGACCACTGTACTGAATTTGAATTGTCAAAAGTATACGGATACTCATATTTTTTGGGTTCACAGGAATAGTCACAAAAAAATATTCAAGCGCATAGCCAAGAGATGTATGAATGATGATCTTGTACATATGTTGGGAGGTAAGTTATCTACTTGATATGATTAGCATGTTATAATTTTGTATTAACTTGGCAAATATTAAAATGAACTATGATTTTGTATATATCATAGTTTCTTTTCTAGAAAGTAGCACCAATATTCACTATTCAACTCAGTGCCAACAATTCATTATTACAGATTGGATGGTTCTTCTGAGCTACCTGAAATATTGCAGAATGATAAGTAATGAGCCTTCCATTTTGCTTTAGTATTACCCCCATTGCATATCTCTTAGCATTCGCCTTTGTTTTTAATGATAATTGTAAAGTTCGTAAGGCTAATGTAAGGGCCTTACTTGTCTTCTTCTCCGACATGATAAATGTATCATTTTATTTTTCTATTTAAATTTGGCATTGGACCTAGCACAACATGTAAAGGAAACTACAAAAAAATTATGAATGAACTTATGGACATATTGACAGGTGGGGCCTTGTTACATCAGCTACTGTTTGTGGTCCGGGTCACTCGTTCATTAATTTTGCCTTTTCATGATCAATCTTGATCTCTTCATTGCCTACCACAAACCCTAGGTAGAGGAGGGATTGATGTCGGGCAACTCAGGATTAGGTTTCCTATTACAAACTAGTATGTTGTGTAATGTAATTCCATGTAAAGGAAAAAAATTGAAGAGTTTGAGTTTGCGAGTATTAAGTTGTTCAACAATTCACTTATTTTAAATAAAGATAGGCAATACCAGAATCTAAAATCAATTGACAAGTTATTGATAAAAAATTCTGGAAAAGTTTGGCAATAAAGTAGGAACAAATAAAATTGGTGAGCAAATTATTTTTTTTTATGTATTCTTTTTTCATCAAAATTAATAGTATTAAACAAGTCAAATAACATATTTTATAAATGAAATAGAGCGAGGACCAAATTTACAAATTAAGAATAAATTAGTCCTTACGTTGATCTTTTCTTGAAATTTGATTGTCGTGCTTTTAACTCACTTGAATGAGTCATACATCTAACTCACACTTACAAGTTTGAAGCATGAGGAAGAAATTTTATTTGAGACAAGTTTAATTACTTGCATGCCTCATAACATCTTTTTTATGGAATACTGTCTCTTGGTTAGGTGATATTGTTGGAATAAGGTCAACCTAATTTAATTCTTGGTAACCTTCTTATTCACGCTTTTATTTTTATTCAAAATTAGTATGTGAAATAATCTCGAATTTGGATTCATACTATAATAATTCAGATTAGGCAATAATGATGATCCAAGAACTAAATTAATAACATATTATATATCTCTTGGTGGTAATTCATTAGGAAGTTCATTAGGAGAAATGATTTTAAAATCATTCAACACTTGATTAATATTTGTTAGACAGGCGTCTGCGACACCATCCTCTTTGTGCTCTACTAAGTCAATGTCGAGCCCGCTAAATAATTGGAAGAATTATGTTAGGCGTAAGACTGAAAGGACAATTTAGTCATTTGTAAGTTATTATTATGAGGTATAAATAGTGTCTTAATATATTTAGGGTTAAGTTATGTGTGATTGTTGAATTGAATCTTAGACTTAGGTTTTAGGAGTGATCGTATGTCTCTCGAATTGTAGGTGTTTATCTTTTATATATTTGGGTTGTGTTGTTTTGTGGCGGTTAAGTAAAATATTTTGCTTTTCTTAATTTTTGTGGAAGACTGGTATCATAACATTCAAAATCTTGGAAGCTGATGACGGGATTGCGGCATACAGGAATTTTGTATCCTTCGTTACCAAAAATCACTTTGCAATCACGATTTGGGCTAACTGGGAAGTTAATGACGGGATCATGAAACATTATAGATCAACAAGATTGCCTTCGTGATCGAACATCATGATACAATTGCAATTTGAGCTAGCTGGAAGCCAACGACGGGATCGCGATACTGTAGCCTTCATGACCGAACCTCACAATACAGCCGCAATTCGAGCTAGCTGGAAAGCCAATGACTTGATAGGGCATATAGGGTTTTGTAACCTATGATATAGTCACAATTAGAGTTGTATGGGAAGCCAACGACGGGATTGCGATGTACTTGAGTTTCGTCTTTGTTATCGAAAGTTGTCATGGAGGGGTTGCTCTCATTTATGGAGGGGTGAAACAAATCATATCTAAAATGGAGTATTTCTCGGTCATGGAGGGGCGATTCTAGTTCATGGAGGGGAGATTCATGGTCCTAAAAGAAATGATGAGAAAAATTGTGGACTTTCACGCAAACCAGCCACCGCTCGCCACATGATTGAGCGATGGCTTTTGAAGCAGACTCAAGCGACAACAATCCGAAAGATTCACATGACATTAGGGTAGCGTCTTTGCCTTAGGTAGATCTAGAGTAGTTGGATAGAGCAAAAGAATCAGGAGTAGACTCAAGCGGTGACACTTGGAAGGAATAACATGACATTCAGATGGTTGGATCAAACGAAAGAAGGAAGGATTAAGCAAAGGATTCAAAAGAGGATTCGAGCTACAACATCTAGAGGGAATTACATAACGTTTGGAGGTTTGGAACGAGCCACAGCAAACGAAACGTGATGATGTTCGATTCGGGGTTGGAGAAGATCAATTCAAAGGATATCAGGCTGGAACAGGGAACCATCGTTGGTGAGACCATGACAGAAGGCTTCATTCAACCTCACTCGTGCTTTTTGCTACGACAACCTTTTGAACAGAAAACAATTCATGAGCTTATAGGGAAGAGTGAGTTGATTATAGAGTGAGCTAGAAATATGAAAGAAGGAAAATCAATATAGGTCGAGCAACCCCTGTTTCATGTGTGGAATGAGCTTCGATCGAGAAAATTGCGGAGAGGACTCACACATAAGGAAGTTGAATATGCCCATTTTTGAAGGAGACAATGCTTATGATTTGGTTTATCCCATGGAGAGTTACTTTGCTATTAATGAGCTGGTTGATGAAGAAAAATTATTGGCAACAATCCCGTGTTTGGAATGGAAGGTTTTAGTGTGGTATCAATGAAGAGAACAACGTCAATCAATTAAAACAGATGAAGAATTTAAGAACCATTTGTTAGATCATTTCAGAACCACACGGGAAGGGGATTTACACAAGCATTTTTTTGCATTGGTCTATGAAGAGTCTGTTATAGATTAATGAGAGAAATTTAAAATGTTATCTGGCCATTTGAGAGGGTTATCAGGAGAAGTGTTGGAATGAAATTTCATGGAAGGGTTGAGGTTGGAAATTTGTGCAGTGCTTCTTCTGTTGAGACCACGGACATAAAAAATTAAATTAAAATTTTAATTAAACTTGAGTAAATTCATAATTAATTTTTAATCCTGCAGCATTGTAGCAATCCCACATTCCTTGGCATGCAACGATGGGATTCATTTTGATGGTTGTGATTAGATGAGCGTAGGTTTTATTTTCCTTCTCGCGCATTTCTCATTCCCTTGTCTCGAATTAATTTTCCCCAAGGCTCTCTGCTTGGGTACTGTAGATGAGCGGAACAGGCGCGAACAACAAAGATTTGTAGCTCTCGAGTAGGAGCTCTGGGAAAAATTGGTAAGAGCATTCTTACCTTTTTGCTATTTGAAACATTCATTTCCTTTTATGTAATTTGTTTATGTAGTTTGCCGCGAATTGAAGCACTTCTACCTTCCCAGTTACTAACCCTCTTACAATTAGAGGGAAATTCAAATCATCTCCATAGAAAGGAAAAAAATAAAACACAATAGTAATAATAATTAATGGGGAGTAATTTCTTCCCTCAAATTTAATAACAGACCCATGGTCTCTTAAATCATGTGCATATCAACAAATTGATTTTCTTATATACATGCTGATCAATATAATTAAAAACAAGGTGTGAAATAGTATAAATGTCTCTCAACCGAAGTTTCCAAATCATCAAATAGACTACTACTTCACTAGTAGATTTTATTTGTGAATCTAACAATTTCTAATTGTGATTTATTTACGTTTTAACCTGCTGTTAGTGATTTAGATGACTGGACCTTAACTATTTCTGCAGTGGAATGAAATCAGAAAGGCAAACAGCAACCTGCCTGTGATTGGGAAGGTAGTTCATGAATACAAAGAAGATATAGATGCTGATGCTGAAGATGACGATGCCGACAATCTGGAAGAATCTGATGGTGATGAATTCGAGCAAGAAACAGGTTAAGTTTTGCAAATAACTTTGGAATTTGAAAAGCTAAGCTTGGTACAAGTTTTCGAGGCCTTAGTTTCCTTCTGAAGTTAACTTCATAATGTTTTCTTAATCTTAGTTTGTTGGCATCAGGTTTTCTGCTTGTTAATCCTATGAACCATTATTTGTGCTTCATGAACTTGAAACGTTCCTTATGCTTCACCTTTCATTGTGTTAAAAAGTATTTTCATCTTAGCTTTCTTTTAAAGTTTTATTCACCCTCATGTTTGCGTGCTGCCCCATATTAGACCACTTTGTCTGATTTACCTATAAAATTTTGAATATTCTTAATTTCCCTTTTCTTTTTTGAACTTTGTGGTGAAGGTTCATTGGCCTTCTTAGTAAATATGCCAAGCTTCAACGGCGCATATCTCAAACAAAAGCTTGGCAAACTTCAGTTTTGACTTTACTAAGTTGAAAGAAACCAGTGAAAACTTTGTTGGCATCCATGTGGAACACTTTAAAAAAAGAAAGCAATAAGCTTGTTTCAGATCTTAATTCCTCTCTTTTGGCTAATTCCTTAGATGCAACTGGTTGGAGCTGAATCTTGGAAATAACTTTGGTTGAAGTTGTTTCAATGAGTTTCATAGATAGTAAAATAGACAAGTATGAGATCCTATTTTCCCTTTATTATTTTTATTATTTAATTATCTCATGCAAAGTGTGAAAATGAGAGTTCTGAGCTTTCAAGTGGGGAAATCTTGACAGCTTGGAGAAGTGTGCGAAGAAAAAGTAGGGAATTCCAAGCTTCCTAGGGTGTAATTCAAATATTTTTTGCTTGCTTGCTTACGGAGGGTGCTAAAAAAAAGTACGTACTTTTCTAGCTAGTCCATCAAAAAAAATAAATGAAATTAATTCAGTGAGTGAGTAACAATCACATTCATTTTTATATTTTGTCAAAAAAAAACAAAACCCTAGAAAAGACGAGAGGGAAAAAAAATGATAGAAAAAAAGTGAACCTTTTTTTTTTTAGATATGTTTACAATTATTGAATTTGATGAAAAAATAAACTCTCTTACCATCGTCACTCATGACTAAGACCGCCTTTAACTCTGCCGCTACTTAGTAGGTACATTGCATTACCTTAGCATAAGCCACTTTGATCTCTCCTTTGCCATATAAAGTTATTTAAACACATGCATCACCCTCTAAACCTACATCTTCACCACCTCAAACTTCTGCGATATCTCTAAGGTGCCATACAACCAGGCCTTCTAATATATCATGGATACATGCAACTACATTCCTATTTTGACTCCGGGGTTGTCATGGATAGAAAATTCACTATAAGATACTAAACCTTTCTAGGACATGGTCTCATCTTTTGGTATGTCAAGGAATAAGTCATCATTGTTACTGTCGAAACAAATCTGACATGGTTATATTATACTGATTACCCCAGGGTCTTCACATTTTGGTTCTATCCGCCACTCCTCTTCACTGTGACAATATCTTCCCCTTAAGATTCATTCACTGATAATTCAGCATCAAGCTGTGCAACGGCTAGTTCAAGCTTGCTCATTGGATCCTCAAGCATGATTATGAATCATTTATTGAGGGGAGGAGCTTTAATTACTCTCTTCAATCAATTTTAGCTCTGTTACGTTTCTGGCAGCAAAATTTCCGTCAGATAAATGCTAAAATATGTGCGATCCGAAGGATTTGTCTATGATTTTCATAATTTATAGTTCTTAATCCATATTGAGGATTTAAAAAATAGAAGGAAAATTTACGAACATACCACAAAATTCTTTTGTATGTACATTCTAAACTTTCATATTTATATTTATAACACTTTGGTGTTATGAGCCTATGAGAAGGTGCATTTCACTTTTTAAAAGTTGGTGATAATGGTATTTTTGATGTAATAGTAAAGATTTTAGTGCTGTGTATGTAAATATTAAAGTTTAGGTGTTAGATATATAAATACATAAGAATTATGTGCTATGTATATAAATGCATCAAAATTTAATGGATCGGATATCTTTTGGGGCCGTTCTGTCTAATTTTTTTAGCACATTACTTTGCAAATAGTTTTAGCAATATATGAATTTGGAGCATTATTGATTGTAGGGAGATCACAGTTAATCATATTCCATATTACTTATTCATGCTGTTTAATTGTAGTGTTTTGAAAACCAATGCATATCCAAAGTCTATCAAGTGAGATCCACCAAAAGGATAAGATGGCATTATAAAAGATTTTTAGGATCAAGCTTATATTGACCAAAAAAAATGCAGTATCAGCCTTACAGACTGGTTTCTCTTAAAGATAATATATAGTAAAACTAATATGCAAATGGGAGATTGTGAATTAATATGTAATTAGAAGATTGTTATTCACTGGAGGCTAAAGTCTCTGTCTCTCCCTCTCTCTTTATATGTCTATCTCTATGTCTCTATATTTCTGTATCTGCAACCCTAAATCAAGGAAGAGCTCTGACCGCTGACTGCAGAGATATTTGAGATCTTAGGCCCACTTGTTGGAAATATTTTATTGCTGTTATGTCCTGATTCATGCAAAATAGAAGTTGTTGATATGTCCCGTAGAAATGAATGAACTATATTGCAGATGTATCTTTCATTATCTTATAAGTCATGAAAAGGACACCATTAAGCATAGTCGTTCTGCAATTCTTTTGCATTCACTGATTGATATTGATGTTAGGCCTCTGATTCACAGCTCATACATTAATTTGTCTTAATCCCGAATAAGCAGATGTTGCTGGCAAGAAAGCTCTAGCCGTCTTGCTGTCCAATTCAATAAATTCGAGTAAGTTCACCCATCTTCTTATGAAAGAGATGGGGACTATAGCAATGAAATTATGGTCATAATTAGACTTCAGCAGAAATATAGCTAAATCAGGACAAAAAGATAGTGTAAATTAAGTTTTTTAGATAGCCTATGAGCTGAACTGAGCAAAAGCTAATTCAAATTCATGCCACATGAAATAATACCACTATTTATTTATTTATTTGGGTGGGTGGGGTTGTTAGCACTCGAACCCGACATCTTACGATTCTTCATTTTGTGCTATGCATTTAAGCACAAATTGATATATATATATTTTTTTTTTCAATTATAGATAAGGTGACATGTGAAAACTAAAATTTAGTTGATATGTAAACAGAAGGACAAGATTTTTTTGAGATTTTTCATTTTGTTTTTAAAGAATGTGCTCTGCAATTAAGCACAACTATGAATAATTTTTTACTTGTACAAAATTGTGTGTTTGTGTGTGCGTGTGTGCGTGCGTGCGTGTGCTAGATATAGATGTTGTGTTGCCCGGTCTGTTGGTTAGCATTCACGGTGTAAGTCTTCTCAGGTAGGGGGTTTGAATCCCGTCTGGCACAATTGGCCTCAAGGCCATGGTGCTCAAATTGTTGGGCATATTAGGGGTGGCTGAAGGCTTATATAATAGTTTTTGAACATTCCTTTTAATTTGAATCCCGTCTGGCACAATTGGCCTCAAGGCCGTGGTACTCAAATTGTTGGACATATTAGGGGTGGCTGAAGGCTTATATAATAGTTTTTGACCATTCCTTTTTAATTTGAATCCCGTCTGGCACAATTGGCCTCAAGGACGTGGTACTCAAATTGTTGAGCATATTAGGGGTGGCTGAAGGCTCATATAATAGTTTTTGACCATTCCTTTTAATATATATATATATATATATATATATATATATATATATATATATATATATATATATATATATATATATATATATATATATATANTATATATATATATATATATATATATATATATATATATATATATATATATATATATATATATATATATATATATATATATATATATATCAATTATAGATAAGGCAAATATATGTAAAAACTAAAATTTTGATGTTGGATATGTACACACGGACCAGATAATGAGATTTTTTATTGTTTCAGGGAATATGCATTTAAGCACACATGATTAATTTTTTATTTATAAAAAATGTATGTGCACGTTTAGGTGTAGATATGTAAATAGGTAAAAATTGAGTGATATATATGATATTAGTGTAGCCATCAATTTTTATCATGTGTAGTTCTTTGTCAATATTGAAGATGTGGAAATGGGTGGAAGGTGACGAGCATGATATTTTGTTCTGTGGCTGTCACGTATAATATCTTCGTTAAATTTCGTGCATATTCATTTTTTTTTTATTTGGATATTTACCCGAAAGTCTTACATATATTTATTTCGTACTGATTTGAAATATGTGGGAGTTAGACGGGTCAAATTCAAAATCATTGTCATTAGGAAAGGAATTTGAATTTGAATTCAATTTGGTCTATTCTCTGATTTGGACTGAACTTACTGCAATCTATATACCAAATTTCGAATTATAGTCCCTATTTAATGGCTGTATAATTGTTCATCTTTAGCTTATTAATCATTTAAATGAATCTAATTTGAATAATTATTTTTTTTTTATTTTTATTAAATGGAACTTACACGAAAATTCGGGAATGCCTGTACATGCATAATTTATTTTACATATATATATATTTTATTATTAAAATTATCTATTATAATTTGAGAATAATGAAAAATTGAGCTTTTGCATTTTGTGAATTAATGAAGACATTATGTTAACATGAGTCATAATTTCTTTGCTCTTGTAGTCAAACTAATCTATGGGAGGATTTGTTATTCAAATTGGACTTGATAATTAGATAATAATTGAGATTAATTTATTAAGAATTTGAGATTATGAATGATAAAACTCATAAACATGTTATAACTTTTATTAATAGTGTATTAGCTCATTTATCTACCCTGAAATATTTATTTTATTAATAATGAAAAATACTAAATTGTAGCAACTATGTGATTAGTGTTATAGCATCTTTGGAGAAACTTTCTTTTGCAATTTAGAATCTATTTGAATAAAGAGAGAAAGGTGCAATGAAAGTGGTGGGGACTTTTGAAGGTGAAGATCACTTTACAAGCCAAAGTAGATTGTGAATAATGGAAAAGTCCCCATAAAAAAATAAAAATTAGGTGATTAAGAAAACACAACAAAAGAAGGCTTATTGAAGATCATTATTATCGTTGAAAGAAACTCACATAAAAGCCACAAAGCGAAGATTTATTTGCTTTGTGGCTTAGGAGGGGAAAGTATTACATGCGGAGAAAATGTTACGTACAATGGCCACATATTTGGACGACCAATTAAGGGAGATCAAGTCAGAGCAAGATCGCGTGCATGATGGTGGTGCGGCGGTCGGGATGTACGGTTATCCATACGTAATATTTTCTTATAGAAGATCATCCATGCTAAGATTTACAACTTTAGAAAGGAAAGAAGTGTGTGGGGGATAGAGGACAAATGAAGCAATATAGGATTTGGAAGGTTCAAAATGCATAAAATTATTCCATTGGGTTTTTCGTACGACGCCCACCGCCCATTCAGTAGATTCTTCTGAGGCTCTCCAGTGTTCGTGACAGGTTGGAATGCACCATGGGCTGGCCCACTTGATACTGTAGAGCAATATAATTCCAGGCCTCGACACCTACGGGCTTTACACGACACGTCAAACTGACAAAGTAGGCCCCGACATCAGCCCACCACAGGGCATATATGGAAGATTGCGATCCGGCCGAAACTTTAAAAAGGAAAAATAAAATTTTAAATAAAATGACTCTTAAAATTATTAAATTTATTTCAAAATAATCAAAAAAAAAAATTTTTTTTTTTTTTGAACCATACATTGAGCGGCTTTCTATTAAAAAATAGGGGAATTTACATACATACCACCTAATTCTTTCTATATTTACATATCTAATATCTAAATTTTGATTTTTTTTATATTTATACCACTCAATCTTTCATATCACCAAAAATATATATTTTATCTAAGATGGCATGTATGTAAAAACTGAACTAAACGTTAGATATGTAATGGAACGCCCGTAAAAGAGTTTAAATAACACATTAGACAATACAGAGAGAGATGCATGAATGGCCACCGTTTTGTGGGACCGAGCAATAAATTCAACATTCCAATTTAAAAATGTCAGCAATTTAATTTTTAATTTTTAATTTTTTTGGTGAGCACCATTATATTCCCGATGAACATTTATATAATAAAAAAAATTATATAATAATAATAAAAAAAACCGATCCAGCGAGAGAAAAAAAAGGCCGGGTTCAGTTCTAAACGTTAAAAAAAAAAAAAGTAAATAAGGAAAAATTGGTAATAAGAGCGTAATTTTTTATTTTCTAAAAGTAGAATCGTGTTCAAACTATCTAAAGGTTCGCCTCCAATTAAGCGAGTAATATGCAAAGCTTCATCAAAGACGAAATCACCCTTCCGCCGTTAATAAATTATACACAATCTGCACATAAACAAAATAAACGTCAGCAAATTATTGAATCCATAATATACTAAATTTTAAATAATTAAACAAAGAATTCAAGTTATTTAACCCTCGCATTTGTTTTTCTTTATTATTATCAATTTTAATATATATATATATATATATATATATATATATACGCCGAAAAAATAATAAATAAAAAAATAAATAAGAGGAGGCAACGGAACGAGACCGAGAACGCAACGACGGCAGAGAAGGATAATCGGAGCAAGGAAATTAACGCTGACGGCAGATGATTGATCACGAGGATTCCACAAAGCATAGCAATAACCACGGGAATCACAAAAGAGAAATTATTGAAAAAACAAACTATTTTTATATTAGGGATTTTTACGAAATTTTTTTTTTTTTTTTTTTTGCCTTTTTTATTTAGTAAAATTCTTGAAGTTCATCAAGAGGTTACAATATAGAAGTTCCTCAGTTCATCCTCCGTCCAAGTTCTTTACCTCATTTTTCCCACTTTCTCGCCGCATCAAACCATTATTGCCAATGGTTTCCGTGGTGAATAAGATGACGATACGACGGAAGAGGGATCCCATGATGAGCCTGATGCCCATGGAACAAGTGCTTGCCGCCGGAGTGGCCGGATCGAACGGAGAACCTTGCTGTCGAGCCGGTCTGGTGGATGCACCGGTCGGCAAAAGCGTGAATGGGTTTCCTCAAAGGCGGTTTGCCTTTCAGCGACGCCGGAATCGGCTCCGGATTTGTGGATTTCGGAGATTTAATCGTCGGGGGATGCAGGAACGCGCGGATCTTATAAGGGCATTGCCGATCCCGACTTACTAGATCATATTCCTCGATGAGATTTGCGAGATCCTCATCTGAGGTTATGGAGACGAGCGCATCGAGATCCTCATTCGGAAGCTGGCATCTCAGATTCACCGCATCCCATCCGCAGATCTGTCCCATTTTCGCCTGTAGCTCTGTTCCGAAATCGAAACCCTCATCACAGATCCGAAAAAAAAGCAATCGACCAAAAAAGCAAAAAAAAAACGCTATCTAGGGTTTTACGGCTAGAACCGACCGGTTCGAGGAAAGGGAGACTGACCTGAAAAGGAAACGGAGCGATCGACAGAGATTACGCGTGTCTCGCCGCCGATGTAACGGAGTTTCGCGTCTGGGTAACGGGGGAGGATGCGTCCGCCGTAGCTGCAGACGAATTTGACGGTGCTGCAGGGCTTGACGGTACTGATATCATCTAACGAACCGAAAGAGGTGGAGGAAGAGGATGTAGAATACGGCGTTCCCACCATGATTTTGCCGCCGATGAGTTCAGAGTTCGCGCTATCCTTTGGTGTTCAGCTAAGAGAGGGGAGTGAAGAAAAAACAACCGAGGAAAAGCTCCAGGAAGGGAGAAAAAGAAGCGATTCAGACTTTCTTGCGCTGCTGCTTCAAGCCTACCCTCAGCTCCCCCTTGCCTTTATTTATAGTAATTTGGGGCACATCGAGCCCAGGAAATTATCGCCTGCAACGCGGTTAAAATATATAATTTTTTGCTAATATATTGTTACACAAAATCTATATTTTAATTAAAAAGATTTCGCTTATTTCTATCCGTAATTATTATATTTTACTTAATTGGTAAGTTATGTGATATTATTTTATTCTCTCAGAAATAAAAAAGGAAAGTTGATAAATAAATATTTAATTAAAATTTTAATAAAATCAATTTATTCGGAAGAACACAAAAAAAGAAGAGAGAGAGGGCAAGAGAGAGAAATCAAGGAGCGTTAATAAGGGGGAAAATTTCAGAATAAATTTGGTTTTATTTTTCTGAACAAACCCCGACATAGTCGCCACTACGAACTGTTGCCACGTGTCAAATTTATGTTTTTGAACCAGTTTAATCTTTGGTCGGTGTAGGGTGTAAACAAGTCGAGTTTATATTTCGAGCTTATAAAATGTGTTTGTGTTTCGATTGTTTGTTTAACGAACGAACACGAGACATTCACGAACAAAGAGTCATTTCGACAACCGTAATCACATAGCCATAAGTAGGGCTGTCAATACGGCTTGTTGTTTGTGAACAGTTCGTGTTCAGCTCGTTCGCTAAGTTAATGAGTCGAACACGAACAAAGATTTGTTCGTTCGTGTTCGGCTCGTTTTGGCTCGAAATACTACTAATCGATTCTATATAGATATATATGATGAGTAGTGTTTTTCTACAAAGCTACAAAGATTTATAATCAATTAAAAGTATTAATTAAGAAAATAGAATAAAAATTATTAAATTAGATTCAAATGATGTTTTAATATAAATATTAATTTTTAAATATTGCCCCGATCTTTAACAACTTATGACTACGTGATTAGGGTTGTCAAAATGACTCTTTGTTCGTAAACGGCTCGTGTTCGGCTGCTTAAGCAAACGAGCTGAACACGAACACGCTTGTTGAGCTCGAATTATAAATGAGTCGAACACGAGCTGAGCCTTGGCTCGCTCGTGTTCGACTCGTTTACACCCATAGCCATAAGATGTTAAGGATTAGGGCAAGATTTAAGACATCATTTGAATCTAATTTAGATTTTTTTTTTCTATTTTCTTCATTAATACTTTAATTAATTAGAATTTTTTTTAGCATTGTAGTCAATTAATTTTTTAAAAAATACTACTCACACAGATATATATATATATATATATATATATATATATATATATATATATATATATATATATATATATATATATATATATATATAT
>NEWO01000015.1:974810-986538 GCA_003013225.1 Phalaenopsis aphrodite
ATATATATAGCATTTTTTTATAATTTATTACTGTGTAAGGAGCAATGACTTGAGAAAATACCTATAGTAATTTGAAGTGGTGTCGTAGGAGATGAAAGAGTGTGCAAGGAGCAATGACTTAAGGAAGACACAAGAGTATCGAAAGTGAGTGTGCAAGAAGCAGCGACTCAAGAAAGACACATGAGTGTTGAAGGTAAGAGTGCAAGTAACAGTGACTCGAGAAATGCACATAAGTGTTGGAGGTGAGTGTGCAAGAGGAATGACTCAAGTGCAAACCACAAATATATGAAATGCAAACAAACATTCGATGGTGCGCGAATGAGAGTGCAAACACGCGGGGTGTGGTGCACAATGAAAAGTGGATGTCACAAGATGGCACGAAGTGGTGTGCAAAAGTGGGGTGTAAATGCCCATTATGAGCATATGTGGACATATGCTCACAGGAGCACAACAAAATACGTGGTGAGAATTTGTTCATGCCTCCGTGGCCATCGATCAAGTGGTGAATCGATGGTTCAGATTATTCTGACAGTTGGAGTTGTCATGGATCACTGTCAACGAAGCGATAAGAAGACTCATCACAGATCCATGGACGAAGGACTCAGATCATTGGTGTGGCTCAAGAACGTGGTGACACCGACATCTGGCGTTATCACGTTGAGAAACTTTTAGGCATTGTCACACCTGAACTGGGCATGACCACACTGAGAAAGTTTCAGGCGTGACTACAGCAGAACCAGATGTTACCAAGCCCAGAGACTTCTAAACGTGGCTACACCCTATTAGAGTGTGCCCACGCCCAGAAACTTTTAGGCATGGCTACGCTCAAACAAGGCATGACCACGCCGATCCAGTGAGGACCAATGAGTGTGTGTTGAGTCGAACGTGGTTCGCTTGACCATAAAAATGAACTCAACACTCTGCAGCTTTATGTCACATCGTGCTATTTTATCTTATGCTCTCCATATAGCTTAGTTCGAGAGTTCGGTAATTAGACAGTTTGGCTATTCGACAGTTTGGTAGCCTTAAAAGTATTTTTAGGTGAATACATTTCATTCTCATGTTCTCGTATCTCTTTGACAGACGGCTATGAAAAGAATAATATAATAAAAAACATAAATCTATGTCTTGTTTATTTCTATAGGGCAAACATACACTTCATTTATCATAAAAATGAATTCATTGTTATGAATTATACAATTTTGATAAAAAATGAGTGGTGTATTTCACTATGTATGGACTATTCATTTATCTTGGGCTCGTAGCACCCATAGGAATCATCTCGGGGCTTGCACATGTATGTTGTTTTAAGGTTCCTAGGGGTCTAATAGGTGCCACTTAGGCTTTTTCTTTTTTTATGACATATTTTAAAAATATAAAAAAAATATTTTTTTTATTACATATACATCATTTTTTCAAAACCTATTTTAAAACTATTTGCATCGCTAGCTTAAACCATAAATGAGGTCAAACCTTTCAAAAGTTATGTTCATATAGAAGTTGCATCTAGTTGCACCTCTTAAAATCCTTGAATCTTAGGTTATACACAAGCTTTTTGCCTACACCTGCACTGCACACACTTAGATGATGTGATTAGGAGACTCTATGCTAGATGGTGTGCTAGGCTAGGACTAAAGTGTTAGGTAGTCTTTTTTGATATCTTGATTATAGTTCTCTGCTAGAGTGGTTTCCCTAGCCAGACATCACTTTTTTGTTGCTTTGTGTGTTTACTGGGTATGAGACTTGCACATTAGTATATATAGGGGCAGTCTTCTTACAGGGTGTTAGGTCTAACAAGGGAGCTGTAATGATTTACACTAATGCATTTTCTGTAGGTGTTGTTAAGCTCTCCTCCTGTCGAACATGCTTTATTTCACGTTCATGCTATAACTTGTACTCACCCCTCTATTTTGCAGGTCGAGTTTTTTTTTTATTTTATCATGTACTTTTTACTGTACTTAGATAGTGTCTATATTAGAAATAAGATATACGTAAGGATTCTGAGGCGCCAAACTGGAGGAACCACATGATGGAGACTAGAGTTATTGGCTTGTGTCACATATCTTACTTCTAATTCTCTTTGATGTATATAACTAGGTTCAGGCTTGTATATGCGGTGTCTGACTGCCTTTTTTTCTGGGATATGTTGTATACCCAACAGTCGTTTCATATTATCTTTTGCTTGCTTTACATTATTTGTGCAGTGTGATTAACTTGACTTCACCCTTTTTATCTTGTAGATTGTATGGGAATCATGCATATAATTTAAACTCTTTCATACCTAAAATTATAAACTCTATATAAAATTCCAATAAAATTTTAAGACTACTTAAAATTTAAGATTAAAATATTTCAAGATTTTCAAAAATCTATTTTTTTGCATGGCCTTCGGGCCAGATTTTAAACGAGTTGCATAACATTAGCATAACCCAAGTCATATCTAATAGGGTCTCCATACTTAGGACTATATAATTGCAACATTTGCATGTCTCAAGGAGAAGTCTCTTATGCTTCTTTAATCCACCTGACTTGGCATTGATTTCTACTTAGGTGATCGTCTAGTGTGCTTAGAATGTTAGAGGTTTTCTTGGCCTAGACGGAGATTAGGTTCTTTGTTAGTGTGTTCTTAGTTTTGCTGTTGGACCTCTCTTTTTTTTCCACTCCAACGGCTTCCTCGCCACTTTGGCAAGTACAATCCCATGTCTACTTTTCACCTACATAGGGTCATAAGATTTAGAGTTTCTTTCTCTTGACCTTAGGACTACCGATGTCCCCTTGAATGATGCAATTCACGGATTGCTGACAAGTGATCTTCAGTTGTGTTGGGTCGACTACCTTTACGACCAAGTAAACTTGAGGTCCTAATTGCTCTGGATAATAGATCTGTGGTATCCTGACCCAGCTATCTCTACCTGATTGGGATTACTCAACATCTCATTTGTGTACCGCTATTTGAGCTATGTTGCTCCCTTTAAAACTTCATCGATGTCAATGCGTAGGCCCCAATTATAGATAGGTCGTTGCCCATTTGCGATACGATGATTCATCCTCTTTCCTTATTGCATGGTTAGGCCTTAAAAGAATAGTGTTGACTCTATGAGTTGACCTAACTATATAATGGGCCTCGATTGCTGAAAAGCCTGTTTGGGATGTGAGTGATTCACTTTCTTTCCTGTGGCTTAGAGAGAGCTTTAAAAGCGTTAGGAGGCTCCTATGAGATAAGTGTCCTTTGTGATACCCTTTACCAGTCATTATAAAAGTGTAAGCAAGACCCATTTAATCAAGAGTGTTCTTAGGCATTCCCCAAGATGTAATCAACCAAAGAGATACGTTCCTTTGGGAGTTGCTCTTGACCTCAGAACAAGCATACACGCTTGACTCTCTGGTAGTAGGTTGCTTTAACAGGGTCTTCTTCACGGATATGTTTTCAAGGCATTTTAAATCATATCTTGTTCAGATGTACGCCCTTGGGCTATCACGCAAAGTCTACTTTACGAAAGTTTTCCACATTCTTTATCTTACTCGTCTACATTTGTTGTATGTTCTTATTTTCCAATTCCTCCTTTCTCTAGTCATTCATATGATCCGGAAGAGAGATTTACTCGTACAAGAGAATAATAAGACGATAGACAAGCTGACGATTCCTAAAAAAATAAAAAGAGAAAAAGAACAAAAATAAGGAAAGACTTAATAGGGGTCAAAAGAGGGGGCAAAACTCTCTCTTCCCATGGGCTTCTCCTTGCCTCTCTTATTTTCCCGATCTTCTCCTCAATGCTAGTATAGTTGGCATAACCTACATTAAATGAAAAAATGATAGTTCATATTGGTTGTTAACCAAGGAGAATGAGGAGGCCATTATAATGGAGGAATCAATTGTAAGAGGACTAAGGAACAACAAAAGACGGGTTGGAAGAAGTGACAGAGAGAATGTGAATGTGAGAGGTGAGGGGATTGGCGCTAGATTAAAGATTTTTATGTCATATTAGAAATATAATGAAGCCATATTCTTTTTAATTGATTCTAATGCAATAGATGAGAGAAAAGAAAATATAATAAAAAATGTTCTCAATTGTCAAGATATATTACAATAATAATATATGTAAATTTCTCAATAGACATTTTATAATATGTGATGATGTAAATGTAGTTATACTACATGGCACAGTGTCATAGTTGTCTCCATTGAACCTACCATGTTCACTTGAAATTATACTATGATAACCTAGCTATATTCCATAGCTCTTTTCGTAGAGAATCTACAACATTCATAATTCATGTGTGTTCCTATCAACTTTAATGTCTTTGGCTTTGTCTTTCCGAATTATTGATGCTATCTTGTACTAAAATTCACTTAAATGATTGACAGTGGATATAAATGTTGTACATATTTAATTTTTTTTTGTTTATGAACCATTTATAAATTATAGGTTATAATTGATATTTATGAGATAATTTTATCATAATAAAATATTTTTTAATGATTTTTTTCATATTTTTGGAAAAAAAAGAAAATCCCAATAATTTCATAAGTTAATAACATTTATTTATTTATTTTATTTTATTTATGCACATTTTTTTCTTTATCTTAACTAACCTTTTTCTTCCATGCATGTTTAATAAATAAATAATAATAATAATAAATACTCCTATTAAAAATTATTTAACATATATATATATATATATTCTTATCCTACTATAATTTGGACCAATAACCGGCGATTATATATGTCGGCTGCTTCCCCAGCTGAAGCCTGGCGGCAACAATTTGTTCTCTTGCGAGCGTGGCGGCCTCCGGGTTTCAGTGGAGGAGAGGTTTCTTAAGAATTGATTGCATGAAGAAGATATTGAGGTGAGGCCACGTTTGTTAACGAGGAAGTAACGTGGCTTATAATGTAAGGAGAGATTCTTCTCATAATATTTATATTTTTTATACATTTATATGTGAGAGAGACACAAAGAGAGATGCAGAGTAAAATGAACAAGAATTAGTCTTGTCACATAAAATAATTTTTCTTTTTACAGAAGAGGTGATATGTTACATGTTCACTCTTACTTTAATGCAGCGTTACAATATATTTTAGATATTATACATTTATTGGCCTGCGGCTCTAGTAAGGGTCTTGGTTTCACAAGACTTGCTCGTCCAACTGTGTTGAATTGGGGTTGCCTGTTAACTATTGATGGTCTTCGGATCGGCAAGACAGGCACGATCGACTTGGTTTCGTTGATCGATTATTCTGGTATGGTTGTTGGTTGTTGATTCCTGAATGAAGAGCTCATGTCGGCAGAATGTGACTAAATTGTCGGGCTGATGGTGAATCAATGTAATATAATAAATAGAGCATTTCTTGAATTAGAGATGGACTTTCAAGATGTTAGTCGGTTATGTTATTGTCAATCCATGACCCCTGATTAGGAATCTCAAGGGCCTCCATCAGACTGTTGGCGATATTGAACTTTTCCATTGAGTCGGTTGCAATGATAGGTAGATCGACGCCTCTACTCAGCTTGATTAGCCATAGTTCTTAGTCCGGATGGTCTACACTCGGTCGACCTCCAACCCTAGTTCAAGGGGTTGAACCCAGTCAAGTAAGTGGGTTCTTCAATCTCTCACCATTAAACCTCCTTAGTTATACTTTAGGCCACTGGATCTTCTCGAGATTTGTGTTGGCTAATTCCGGATGTATAATCTTTTTTAATAAAAATAAAATAATGTTCATATGAAAAGTATACGATAGTTTGTATTTTGATCGAATAAATCATATGTTTATTTCAAAGTATAAAATAAAAACTATATAACCTATATTATTTAATTCGCTCAATATTTACTCAATATTTAACTGATTGTAAAAAATCATGATCATCATGCACGAAATATCGTTTTCAGGTGATGCGCTACGCGTGAAGTGGGAGTTGTGGAATTTCTATGATGTAAATAGCTTAAATGAAGAAAAGGAAGCGTATAAGTATGGATTTGTTAGATCAATAGATAATAAAAACGACTTTTACCTGTTGTGAGTCGGTTTCAATGCACCTAAGCTTCTAATATTTTAATATATGATAAGTTATAAACCTATTTTCTTAAAGTTATTTTTATAATTTATATATAATATTAAATTATAATTCATTACTATCAAATAATATATCATATAAATATAGATCATTTGATATGTTACTTGTTGAATGACAAACATATTTGTCTGTGAACATTAACAATGAGCTGAATGGCTGTGTTTGAATTTGATTGAGATTGTGACTACAAATGTGTTGGTCTGACCAGAGGTAGTTTACTAAAATTTATTTGATTAGCACACATTAAAAGCTTATTAAACTTGGAATATATTACTAGCTTTGCAAATCTTTTGTCAAGTGTTGAATCCAAAAATGTTTGTGAAGCACACTAAATAGAGCATGATAGAAGAGTGGAAAAAAGAGACAGAGACAGTGGGGTGATTTCATTATTTGATATCATGATATCCAAAAAGAATAGTACAAAGAGGAACTCCTCTTCAATAAATCATTCTCCTATAAATGGAAGATTTAGGGAAGCAACAATTTTATATTGTTGCCCATGCCCGAATGGGTCTACACTATGGTTCTTTTGGCAATCAACAAGTGATCACTCATCTTGTAGTTGTTTTTTGGCTCTATCGGCATAGCTGAGTTGGTCTGGTTAGATCGACTTAGTTGAGTTGGCCTAGCTTGGTCGGCTTAGTTCGGTTGTTTTTTTTTTTTCAAAAAGCTTATCTCCGACGAGAAGTTTTGATCTATATGAGGCGGTCGAAGAAATTTGCAAGACTTACCCTTTCTTCGAGTAGACTCTTCTATGGGTTAGATCTCTGTAATATAGATTGGCTTCCTCTGAGTTGAAAACTTAATAAGTTCCCATATGTGTTGCTCTGACTACATCAATTATTGATTCTCAAGTCAACTTTTAACTCTGTTAGCTCGGTCGGCTCCATTGGCCCCACGATCTCTTTGATGAGATCTTTATTTATCATGTTTCTTTCTTTTTGACTGTCAGACTCAAGAGAGTTCTGCATTGACATCTTTTTTATGTACAACAATATTTTCTTTTTGTCATCGTTTTTTTTTTTGCCTGGATGAAAGGGAAAGAAACCAATTAAGGATCTGTTTGGGGCAACTGCTGCTTATTTAAAAGCTGTTGCGGATAAACTAGCTATTTGTTTTTTTGTCCAATTTTGAAATAGTTGTGCTGCAGCTGTTTCTGAACAAATGAGTTTCTGCCCATGTACTGTAGTGTTTTTTATAACAAAATTATTCTTATAATCATATTTCATACTTGAAAGCAAATATTCAGTTCAAACTTTATAAAATAAAAATAGACACTTGATTAAACAGTGAATAACATGGCATTCAAAATTAAAAAAAAAAAACTATTACAATAACAATTAATAATATGATTATATTATTTTTAAAATGCACCTGATTTATATCACGAGATAAGTTATTCTCCAATGAAACTTTCCACGCCCGTTCACTATCGGTGGTAGAATTCTCTAACTCATCTGCCCACCTCAAGAAGTCACAACATTCTGCTCTTCTCCTCAGATACCTGTAAAACTGTCTCTATAGCTTTGTGACTGTAGCAAAGTAAGTAAGGAACATTTTAGTCCTCAGTAGCAGTACAATGCTTTGGAGATATCATGAATCCTCAACCTCATCTTTCTTGAAGGCTTAAAACCACAAAACATAGACCCTTAAATGCAACATTGGTGAAAATGAATAGTAGAGGTAATCAATTAAAGTTTTATGTAGTTGTGAGGTCTTAGAGAGCAGCATGACACACCAAACAACACCATATTTTCCTCATGCTAACAACCACATCCCAAACGTGAGAGCTTAAGGGGTAGAGCTGGTGGGGGTACCATATGTCGTACGATATGCCCATAAAGCCTTTAAGAGTTTCTCAAGTCATTCCTTTTTGTCAGCATGAAGGATTTTCTTCATGAGATTTACTGAAGTCTTATTGAAAGCTTTGGCCATACCATTAGCTCTCAGATAATGTATTACGAAGTACCATTAATTGATTTGGTGACGGTGAGTGACTCGATTAATCTTTGTGTGTTTGAAAGCCAACTTGTTATAAAAAATGGTACGGTGCGACACACGAAATCAGTACATGATATTATTTTAAGGAAAACATAACAAATTTTTTGTCTTGATCTCCTTCAAAGGGACGTCTTCCGCCCACTTAGAGAAGTAGTCGATGACTGCTAAAATAAACTTAAGTCCCTTAGAGAATGGAAGGTTGATGGGCCCCATTATATCGGTTCCCCAAGCGTCGAAGGGCCAAGATGCTACTGTCGGATGTAAAGCAATCGAGGGCTAGTGAAGTACTAGACTGAACACCTGGCAATGATGATACTGTTTGGCATAATCTATGCATCAAGGATCATCTAAGGCCAATAATATCCAAGCCTAATGATTTTGACATTCATCTTAAGGCTCAACTGATGAGCTTATTTCTACTATTCATTTCCCCATGCCACACCGAACAACACCGTAATTTCCCTATGTCAACAACCACAACACAAAGAAATCAACCCATCCACTAATTTCCACATTATTTCCAAGAAAATTTCTGCATACCACTAAAATCACAAAACAATTATTTCCACATAGCAAGCAAAAGTGTAAAATCAACATCACAGCGCAACCTTCCTCCAATCCATCAGCGTAATAACATATCAAGAAAAACTACAAAATCAACATCAAAACACCTTCCCCATGCCCTCAACCAAGAAAAAGCACAAAGAATACCTTATGGTAACAAACAACGAAGGATCCAAACAGAGCCGAAGTACAGAGGGCAGAGGGATAGGAGAGGAAAGGTAGGCTCACTGCAACAACCACCGGAACCAAAGGGTAGGTTTGTAACCAGCCCTAGCCACCAAAGCCATGGATGGGAGAGTCGAAACCAACAACAACCACAACAACCATTACATGGCCAAAACCAACAAAGACCACAAAAGAAAGGCCAACCCTAGCCACCGAAGCCAGCCCCAGCCACAACGACAAAGAAAAGAGGGGGAAGTGAGAAGAAAGGCCAACTCATAACAACCAACAACCACCAAAAAACGTAACCCTAACCATCGGAGCCACGCAAAGGAGAAAGGGGCACACGAGAGCACAGGAGCAAACACAGTGGTAGAAAAAGAAAAAGTATCGCGAATAAACACCGGTCGCGTGGTCTTATCTGCAAGTCGCGTTTAATTAACATTTCTAAAAACGCACTACAACCGAGATTTCCAAACAGGCATAACTTGCATGCCCCCATCGCATCACTCCTTTTAAGCCATGCCAAACGCGCCCGAAGATGTGCCCAAATAAAGAACTCGACATACCATCAGCAACCACAACACAAGAAAATGTTTCATTTCTCTTTATTATCACTTGTCGTATTGTGCTATATTATTTTAAGCTGGTGTTGTAAATAAGACGAGTAATATTGCAATCTCTAATTTTGTTAGAGTTGTATTTATATGATGAAAAGCTATATATTATTGCAATATATGAACGATTAAATGACTGAAATAAATACGAAGTAGTTAATTAATTAATTAATTAATTAATTAATCTAAACTACTAAATGTCACGAAATAATTTTCAAGAAAGTAATTAAACTCTTTCTTAGAAAATTAGTCTGCTTTTTATTAAAATACAAAATTAAAGCGGTCTCGTTCAAATGGTGCTAATTTCATCCCAAATTTCATCATTATATTATATTTCGCTACATCAATAAAGGTTTTTTATGATAATCATATTATTCAAAATTTAATCATTGCTAATTGACTAGATAGTAATTAATTAATTAACTGAGTGAGCCTAATCCAGATTAGAAGGATGTGGACGATATTGTATAATCCATTATAGGCTTACGAATTAGTATGGCCCACTTACTGTTAGAAGACATGCTTCATGATATTTTATTTTATTTTAATGTATAAAAATTATGTTAAGATATCTTTTAAATACATTAAATTTGCTTTGAGATTAGTAACATACTGCTTGCACTCTTCTCTAATCAACCTAATGATTTTTAAACCCATTATCGCTAAAATGGACAGGAAAATGTCCCAAGATTTTTTTTTTTTTTTTTTTTTTACATTGCATTCATCTTATTACGTGTCCAAAATTTTTTAAGTCGCATATTGAATTTTAGCCCATCGTTCCTAATAGAGAAATTATTTCATACTAACACCGGCATTGTTGTTGGAGAACAGTTCATGTTCAGTTTGTTAAGTAGTTTGTGTTCGAATTGTTCGGTGAGTAAATGAGTTTAAATATGGATAAATTTTTTAAGCTCTAATTATAAATTAACAGGACACAAATAACTTTTTTGTTGCAATTTCTTCAGCGTGTTTTAGCTCAACCTAAAGAATAAAAGAGTCAAGCCGCATTCCCTGACACTTTGGTTGACATTTATAAAGTCAGACACATGAGGTTGGTCGGATGCTCATATCATAATCTCTTACCAGTATTTTTAACATATATATATATATATATATATATATATATATATATATATATATATATATATATATATATATATATATATATATATATATATATATATATATATATATATATGGCCAGAGGTTATCATACGAGCCCTGACCATCTGTCATGCCCTAAAGAATTTGAGCACCACACCCTACACTTGGGGGGAATCGAACCCTAGACCAGAGGGGACTTACAACTGCAGGAAGATGCCCAACCAACTGATCCGAGTATGCACCTTCATAACATTAGCTATGATCATGTGATTTTGCGCCTTCTATTGCACAGAAATTGGTGCAGGTTCGAATCCAAGACGTTACATCTATATTTTTCTAATTAAATTAAAGGATCCAATTTCAAGTCGAACATCAATAAGAATATATAAATCAAATAGAATAATAACACACTATTCACTAGCAAAATAGATAAATAAAAAAAAATGTGATATATAGGCTTGAGTCGTTTGACAATTGAATCAATTTAATCATATTTGAATTTTTTTTATTTAGAAAACTAGATATAAATTGCAATGTAGTGTCATATTTGCAAGCATTCAATGCTTGACTAAATCAGCCAATTCATTCTAAGAAAATTAATTATTCAAAATTTTAGTCATATATTTTAAATTTATTATTAAAAAATTTTAAAAATGATGAAAGATATGAAGAAAAATAGGCTTTGACTTTTTATATGACATATTATAGTCCAAATTGTTCTTCATAATATCTACAACACTCAAAAATAGATTGGAACGAATACATATTTATGACATGAGTTTTGAAATCTAAACTTAAAATTAAAAAAAAAGAATATTGATTTAAATTTATAGAATATATTTTTTAAACTAACACAAAAATTAAAAATATCAGATAATAATCTAAAACATAGAATTATATTATGTGTTCTATTTTTTTTTTCATAACAGCATAAATATGATATTTATTATAAAGTCTACTATAATAAAATGGTATTTATATATATCCCCATCTATATTATATCCCCTGTAACCTACCTGAACTTACAAATAAGTTTCGCGCTTCTGTTTTCACATATTTGTAGGTTACATGAAAATATATAGAGGTTACAGAGAATATAACACGAATATAATTTTCATTATGTACGTAGCATTGCGTACGTCTTATGTCTGGGGAAGTCGGAAAAGAATATGCCATGAAATATTCCAATCTTTTCGGCATATTACGTG
>NEWO01000015.1:987448-1012084 GCA_003013225.1 Phalaenopsis aphrodite
TATATATATATATATATATATATATATATATATATATATATATATATATATATATATATATATATATTATGCATGGGCATGCATGTGCCTCATACCATGTCCTGTTGGCATCCACAGTATAAGGGCCTTGAGGTCGGGATTTCAAATCCCTTCTGGCATAGATGGCCTTAAGGAGGTAGTATACGAGTTGTTAGACACATTATGGGTGGTTGGAGGCTCGTATAGTAGCCTCTAGTCGTTCTTTTTTTGTTTACTATATATATTATGTTTTCAAGAAAATGGCATGTTCATTGTCTATTAGACTATGGGAAGCAATAATCGCTCAAAATTGGTGTTATATATAATCAAGTAATACTATTTATGTAAAATAAATACAAATGACTACACAAATAAAACGACACGAAGAAGATAGGTAGCATGGAAAAAAAACTTGCATAAATTATATTTAATGCTCATATAATAATCAAATATGTGAAAATTTTAATCCATAAATATAAATTGGGCTCTTTACATACATAACACCCGAAACATTGCTATTTACAAAGCAATGATGATCATTAAGTTGCCTCTCTAACATTCCATTGAGGATGGTGATATGTGTGCTATTGTGATTCATATAGTAAATAATGAATTGAAAAAATAATTCTTTCAATATAAATCTTATTCTCTTGCTATCCTCATCATTAACATCAATCTCTAAAGTACTAAAATATATTTGCTAGAATGATTCAAATATCTAACAATAAGTTGATCCATCTATTTTCCTCTAGGGAATGATAATTTTGAATTGTTTCTCTTCACTTTAATCAACCATTTCGTTAAGAATATTAACACCAAATGTACGATTGTAACGAAACTTTAACTGAACACTGTTGTAACCACCTGTACTAAAATCAACTGCTTTGGCTATATGTAGCCCATTGCAACTAGTGTTATGTAGCATGAAAAAATAGTGAAACGTTCTTTTATTTTTTGGAACCATCTTCTTGTTTATATTATATGGTTTTAGTCTTCCTAGTATCATAGACAAGTTTCCAAGCATATTCAAGAAAATGAAAAAAAACTCTTCAATTATTTTCCTCATTGGTCAATAATTTTGGACCAAATAAGCCTCAGTTAATCTGTATCAAGAAGTTTCATACTTCTGTTCTTGTGTTCTACCGTTCATACTAATTGTAGAATCCCAATCCTCGTATATAAAAAGGTAGTCGTCCCTATAACCCGATCTATCCATGGAAATTCCACCTCCACTCAAATTTCTGGTGATTAATATCAAGAGTCTTACCCAAAATTAGCTATCAATTGATAACTAATACATAAATACTTCAAAACCAATTATTAAATTGGCTACTTAGATAGTAACTATCCTTTTGCACCTAAATTATTTATTGACACTTTTGATTCCCCAACTTTCAACACACAATACTCTACCTGTAATTTGATAGATTAAAATTTGGCAGTCATCTTATACTCTAGAATTTCATATGCAATATTATCATGTGTCTTAAATATATCCACCACTTCAAAAATTTAGCTAACTCTATCAAATAAACTGAAGTCGACCAATTATTTTCAACTTATACAACTCAAGAATGAACTACATCGTATAATAATGAAAACCAACAATGACTCGATACATATCCTCCATCAAGACTCTTGTAGATAACATCATCAGTGTAGTTGAACAAAATGGTGTAGAGGAAATTATCATCTATATACTTAATAAGCAATCACGAAAATGTCAAGCTTTATAATAACCATCAGACTCAACTTCAACCCATTGATCTAGATAGTTTATATTCTCTCCTCTATATCAAATAAACTAATCTATGAAATGACACTTTGAAATAGGATGCCTCACTCAATCTTCAATTAGTCCTTCAAACAACAAGGAGATGCTTCAACAACTCTCAACGAAGTCATGCTAGTAACTAACCTAATTTTGCCTCACATGGAAGAGGAGGATGCCCAACCTTCAAGCCCACCATAGTGTGGCAAATCTACAACAAGATGAGACTTTCAACATTCTCATTTTCGTACTGAGCTGATTTGGAGTTTACTCCTAGTTCCAATCAAGAACTAAATGCAACTACATCAAACTGGATCTTGGATTTATGGGTTACGACACCTCTCGCATCTGAATTAGACCATCTTTAAGTGGCTATACCTACAACGTGACTGCATAGGTAACGGTATGAAACAAAAATAATTTGAACCTTAACAAACTAGCAATAGAATTCTACTAACACTGATACGTAAGTTTTTACTTCCATAATTCAAGCACACATCTTTTTTGAATCACAACATACTTTCAGTCTACAACTTAACACAACATAATAATGTAGCTATATTATATTATTTCATTAGAATTATCATGATTTATTCGCATACTCATCAACCATTGTTGAGAGGTCACAGTTTAAAGAGCTTATACTAGATCACAACAAGCTTGCAAAGGCCAGTTTCTACTTCAATATAAACACCTATGCTATGACAGCTATGCCTTTGACATCCAAGTTAAGTCCTACATATGATGCTCAAATTAAGCCCATCTTTAGCAATATTAACTAGAACAACATGCTACACAAGTTAAAATATAAGAAAAATTCATAAACATCCTTTGGCCAAAACTTCCTCACATAAACATTGTTATTTTCAACTCAATCATACAGATCTATGAGTTTCATCTCCTATTATTTCACATCAAATATTTTAATACTATATTATATTCATGAGGTTACAAAGTTTACTTGGGTATTTCCTTTGACGACAATAGAGATGGTTAAGACATGGTTTCACATGACCATTGACATTTTGAGATCAAATGAAGGAGGTTAATTTAATAAGACTATCTTTAACAACTTTGTATATCACAATAAGATCATACACCAATACCTATCATGTCCATATACCCCATAATAGAATGGCATCACAGAGCAAAAGCATCATAATTTGATGGAAATCACCCACACTCTCCTCTCTGATGCTTATCTACTACTTAACTTCTTAAAGTGAAATATCTTATAAATCACACGCCTTCTAAAAACACCAAACATTATCTTCATATGAATTAGTGCATCATTGCAAACCCACAGATACAATACTAAGAGACATTGGATGTCGATATTATCCTTTGTTAACAACAAATATACCACACAAATTACCCCCACATTCCATTCCTTGTATTTTTTTGGGTTATTCACCTACACATAAATTGTATAAATGCCTTAATCATCAAACCAGTTAATTATTATAGTTTATCATGTTATCTTTGACAAAACAACATTCTCGTATGCCTTTTTAACCCTTACAATTACCTCTCCCAACCCTAAAATGTATTCAATCCCATGATATTAACACCAATTATAAAGAATATTTTGTCTTCGAACTCTCAAAATTCAGCAATTGAACTACCTCCATGAATCTGAACGAAGACCACCACACAAACTCATACTGCAACAACTATCATACCTCCAACCACTCAACAAACTTAAGTTACTAGACTTTCTTCAGATAGCATTTTAATTACTTATTCTTTACCTGCTCCGTAATCTGCACATTCATTATAAGATCTAAGACCAGTCATTTTAAACCCATACAAAACCCGAATCTCTCTCATAAACCTTCTTTAGATCCTACATCCTACTCACAATCTTCCAAGATAGCTCATTGGAGACAAGTAATGAATAAAGAAATCATTGTTCTACAAGCTCAAGCTAATTGAAAATTGGCTCTAAGTCCAACAAACTAATTAGTCTTGAGTTATAGGTGGACTTATTACACAAAATTCAAGTGATGGCATGATAACAAGATACAAAATATGGTTAGTTGCACCAGACTATAAATAAGAATTTGATATCAATTATCAAGACACATTTAGCCTAGTTCCAAACAGGGCTTCACTTTGAATTCTTTTTACTATTGCCTTTCAATATTATTAGTCAATATGCCAAATTGATGTGACAAATGTCTTTCTACATGGACCACTCTTAGAAATAGTATATATGCAACAATTGGTTAGATTTATAGATCCATAACTTTTTAATCATGTGCGCCTACTTAAAAATGTATTATATGGTCTTAAACAATCTCCAAGATAGTGGTTTGCGACACTCTCAAAATTCTTTATTCAGTTGAGTTTCGAATTCAAGAAAGTTGGTATATCATTATTAATCTCACAACAAAAAAATCATTGTATCTATGTTTTACTATATGTAGATGACATTTTAATTATGAGGGACAATGACTATGAGATAACGAATATCAAATTCAAGCTGCGATATAGATTTAATATCGAAGATAAGACTTAATATCTCAATTTATGGTTATTGAAGTCAATAGAACGACCAAATGCATATCCTTGGGGCAACAAATGCATCTCCAACTGCTTCTTCATACAATAGAGATGCAATAGTACAAATTAGTTCTTACCCCTCTATTTAGCAAATCAAACTTTCATGACATAAAATCACAAAAACTAGAAGAACCAAAAGATTATAGACAGATTACTAGATCACTCTATTATAATAACTCGACCATATATTTCATTCAATGTTAATTAACTGTGTAAATATATGCACAAACTTATTTTCTATTATTTTTAACTCTTCAAACGTCTCCTCGGATAAAAAGGAGAGGAGTCTAGGGCATGAGTGTGGCGTGAGAATGAGAGGAAGGCTTTGGAGAAGAGAAATTTTCTTCTAGGGTTGTAAAAGGAGAGAGAAGGTGAGAAATTTCTTCTTCATTACATTTCTAAGAGAGAATTGAATGTGATTATAAAGAGAGAAAGTGATTAAAGGGAACTTCTAGGGATTTGCTTGGGAATGAGTGTGAGATAAGTTGTGTCCTTTTCTTTCTTTTTTTTTTAATTTATTTTATATATGAAATCTGTGTTTTGTCGTATCCTTCTCATGAATTATGAGTAGTCTTCTTTATCCTTCTTCCTACTATGAGATATGATTTTGAGAAAAATTGATTTTGTTTTATACAGTTTTAAATGTCAAAAATTTGTGATGATTTGAATTCTGATCTTCATTTATTTTTTGATCTGCCCAATTGAAATGTTAAAATATGTTGAGAAACATATGATATGAAATGGTTATGATTTCTACAATATAATGAGAATCACATTCGATTTCATAGGAGAGGATGTCATCAATGGAGTTGAGCGCAAATAAATAGAGAAATTTACTTTGTTGGATGCAGAATTAGATATTTTAATATAACATATTAAAATCCTCAATTTAGTCAAGTTGATTGGAAACTAATGCAAGATTGTTAACCCTTAGGCGAGGGAGTAGTAGAAACTCCAGCGTGACAATCGGTATCCTCCAAGCCTAACCACGTAATTAGAGACTAAACTCTGGATTAGTCAATATTTTTTATGCACTGAAAGATGTTAAAGAATAGAATTGTTCATATATGACACAAAACAATTTTTTATATATTTTCAAGGCATATAAAAATTGAACAAAAATTTAAGAGTATAAATTGGATGATTAAGACATTTAATTTTTTTTTTTTTGTAAATTTTATAAAATTCCTACAAATATTTTTCAAAGTTAAAAATAAAATTAATATTAAATTATTATTAAGCATTTAAATTTATGAAGGAATTTTTTTAATATATTATAAGATATTAAAAACTTTAATAAAACTTTAAGAACAGCGAGTACCCCCCTCCCCTGCCCCCTCCCCTGCAGCTATCTTACTACGTCCACCATTTGATGAAATTCTGCAGCTAACACAGCAAAATCAAAAACTCCTTTCAACTATTTCATTTTCTTTCCCATCCAACATAAATCCCCTCCCCCACCAAATCATTTTCCTCTGAACTTGACCCAAAAAAATTCCACTTTTGAATCTCTAAGCAGCAAGTCATGATGCAGATGTCAAATACTTCTAGTTTTCCATGCTATAATTATGAATAAAGTAAGCAATTTGGAGAAAATATGCACAAAACCATTAGCCCAAGAACATCATGCATTAGCCCATATGCACAGCCAATAAGGCATCATAGCCTATATTTAATACTATTTGATAAAATAAACTTTTGCAAATTTCCCCTCTAATTAAGCTCAACAAATTCTCACTCTGCTCCCATCCACAGAAATTATCTACTGCAAAAAAAAAAAAAAAACAGAACATGTTCTTTCTTAGCCCTGAATCTGTAAACCTTATTAAACTCAAAGCTTTCAATTTGTAACAGAGACATGAGAATACTTGGATAACAGTGGGGGATCTTGCAAAATAAACATTAAAAAGAAAACAATAATTCAGAGCTGGCAACTGAAAGCCTTCATCTTTCTCCAGCTGCAAGCAATCAACAATGGCGGACAGTGACGACGTGGCGCCGCCGCGGTTGGTAGCAGATGATCATCAGAACGAGGGCGATGATGACGGCGATGAGGAGTTTGGAGAAATCAGGTCCTGCATCGTCTTCTTGCTCACAGCACACCTTTCCCATTGTTTCACAGTGATGGTGGATTGGTTCCCCTTTGTTTTGTGATGGTTTATGGTATTTTGTCTTGGCTATTGAATTATTATTATTTTTCCCTTAAAAGGAGAAGTTGGAGGGGGGTCACATTAGAATCTAGTTGCATTTACATAAATAATGCCTAATTGTTATATATTTACATATCTAACACCCAAACTTTATTTTTTTTACATTTATACCACCTAAATCTTTCCTATCACATTAAAAACTATTCTACATAAGAAAGTTGTCATGCTTAAGCGCTAGATATGTAAATAGATAAAAATTGAGTGATGTGTATGTAAATCCTCTTGTAATCTAACTCGAACACCTCAAACAATTTAAATTTGGGTTGATATAATGTTCTAAATCCTGATCGTTTTAATTTTTTGGTTAGCTTTAGGATAAAGTGACTATTATGCCTTATGTTAGATCTAAGTCGGATTTGGGTCAATTGAGTTAAAATATGAGTCAAATTTAATAAACGAGTTTGGCTCATTTCATGCAAATTTTGGGTCAGATTGGTCGTGTGTGGCACCCAAACACAACCTGTTAACCCAAATTAACATAAGGAATTAGGAATTGTTCGTCTAAAAGATGTGGTGGTGGAAGCTGGTGGGAAGATGATTAATCAATGTTGCAGTTAGCTGGAACATCGCTCTCATGCTTATTTCACATGTTTGCCATTAAGTAAAGGAGGCTAGCTAGGGACCATCTCTATGAGTGGCCATAACTTTTTCTCTGATTAGAAAGTTAACCTAAACCATGAACCGAATTGTTAGCTCTCGATTGGTAAGTTTGTTATAAATTTTGAATTTGCATAACTTCACAATTTTAGACAAAGTACTTCGTAAAATGTGTAACTTAAAAGATATTGTGTAGGCCAACATTTTGCCATTAGGGTACAATTTTCATTATTAGCTGCCATCTCAATTATTAGAGATTCCCAAACATTGATCTAATCATAATGACATGTGAAAAAAAAGTTTTGACCTTAAGAGAAAAGAAAACTGTTAAAAATTATGAATATTATTAATTGAGTTAAATTATATTTAATTAATATTAAGTTAGTTTTTTTTTCTTTTAAAGAAAAATATATGCATGACCTTTTTGTAAGTGCTTAAGCTTCGACATTCGGTTTGCTCATTCGCTCGTCATTTCTACCTTTTTTTGGTCGCGACAAAATCACAGAGAAAGGGAGAGGGAGACTATTGATTTAGCTTTGTGAGTCCCGCTTCCATAGTATTCCCTCGAAGCCAGAGAATCCTTCATCTCCAAATGCTAGTTTCGAGAATGTCAAGCGGGTTGATAGGGCATTGTCTTTAGGATAAAGTTGTAAGTCTCACCTCACTAGTCTGACCCTCATCCTTGCGAAAACTGGATTTGATTTCTAGTGATTTTGAAATAAATGTTCAATTCTTAAAATAGAATTTTACAAGTTCAAATCACCTAGTTCGATCCTCCTACCTATAAGGATAGAAGTAGAGATGACTTATACTTTAAAAGCTTAAAATAACAAAACTAAATGTCACCCTTCAAGTATAAAAAATTTAAATGATCAATTCTTCAATGATGATCGTGTTAATCGAAAATTTCAACTAGAGGTCTCAATTTTTTAAATCAACAATTTTCAAAGTAGTCAATTAAAATATTCAACATAAAATCATCACTAAAGATTTAAAGCAAATTTAATCCACCCTCCACAACTGTTTATCGAGGGCGATAAACTTCTGATTGATTTCAAATCATAAAGAATGAATATCATATCAATTATATCAATATATTCACAATTAAAATAATTTCATGCCAGTAAAGGCGTGACTAGAGTCATCTGCCCGCGTGATTTGCCGTCAAATGACAACACAAAAAAATAGTTACGACATGATCCCTCTAATCGGATGGTTGCCGACAAAGTGTCCTCAACCTTGACCCCCAGATCAAAAAAATCCTTGCAATATGAGGGTACAATCTTTGGGTAGTGTCTTATTTACTATTCAATCTATCTTCTAAAAATTCCACCCTCCAAAAGTCTCTCTCTCTACAAAAAATACAATAATAAAATTAATGCAGAGTTCAGAGCCCACATAGTGTTTAGTAAATATATCATGGAAAAAATTCAGATTCAGATTACATGAACATCAAAAAAATATTTGCAGTACATGGAGCTCTCCAACGGCCACCCCACTCTTAACTCTCCAGAAATTTATCATTTACATCAGTTATACAGAAAACTCAAATAAACACACACAAACCAACAAATTATCAAGCAGAACTGTTTGTTTCTCGCCCAAATGATTTCTTTTTTTTTTTTTCTCCAGATAAAATTTCTCTGAACATCACAAGTGATCAAGCAGTTGTCTTCTCTCTTCCTTCGACATACTGCTTAAAGAAGATAATTTTGTCCTTCACAATAAAATTAATGGCAACCTAAACTCATCTCAAATGGGAGAAAAATTTGAGTATGTAAGACGTACGTAATGTTGTGCACGTCAGGGAGGTTATTCAGAGGGTATTGAGAGTTTATATCCGCGGTATACCCTTAGTAACCTACAAATATATAAAAACAGAAGCTCGGAACTTACTAGAAGGTCATAACCCCCCAATACCCTATGAATAACCTCAATGACATACATAGTGCTGCTTAAATTTTTCTCCTCAAATGGAGTTTGGCAAAAGTTTAGTGAGAACCAAAGTGTAAATCACTGACAAGAAGGCTCCAACCGGAATAGTGACCACCCAACTGGCGATAATCTCGCGCACCGTCTCCACTCTCACGTTATTCAAGCCACGAGCAAACCCCACCCCCATGACTGCGCCGACGAGCGTGTGGGTGGCGGAAATCGGCAAGCCGAGCTTCGACGCCATGAGCACCACCGAAGCGGCGGCGAACTCAGCCGCAAAACCTCGGGTTGGTGTCAACTCGGTGATCTTCTTTCCTATGGTGGCTATAACTCTATATCCCCACATCATGAGCCCTGCAACTATTCCAAATCCACCCCAAGCTAAGACATCTTTGGGGATGACTATCTCGGTCCCCATGATTCCGCCTTGGAGAATCGATAGAGCAGCGGCAAGAGGACCGATGGCGTTGGAGACGTCGTTACCTCCATGAGCGAAGGACATGAAGCAAGCAGAAAGGATCTGCATGTAGCCGAAGACGCCGTAGACGATCTCCAACTGAGCTCCTGTTGGGCCAGCGATGTCGGATAAAAACCCGATGTTTTCTAGATGAGGTTTGTGTTTCGGCGATGGCTTCTCGGCTTCGGAGCTCAGGAGGTGGCCGAGTTGTTTGTGTATGATTCGGCTGACGATGAGTGCACCAATGACTCCACAGGCTAAGGCTTGAAGAAGAGCAATTGGAAGGAGTTTGCTGACTGGGAAAGCGGCGAAGGAGATTCCTGTAACGCCGAGGAACACAGCAACTGGTGCGGAAGCTGCCGCAGCCTGCCCTGGATTGTCAGCACTGTACACAAACTTCACAGAGAAGAAGATCAGAGAATTGATGCGTCAAAATCATCACAATTCGTAATGTTAACTACATATCTAACACATAAGCTTTGGTTTTTTGCATTTGATGCCATCTAAATCTTTCATGTAACATCAAAAAAGCCACAATTTTAGATTGTAAAAAGTGAAATACACCTTTTTCATGTCTGGGTAAGATGGTGCAGATGTAAAAATTGAAGTTTAGTGGTTAGATATGTCAATACATGGGAATTAAGTGACATTTATGTAAATCTTCCTATTAGAAAATTGTGAGCATACCCTGCGGATGCATTTATAAACAAGGAATGATGCTGCAGCACCCATGATAGGGGATATAACCCATGATGAAGTTACTCGTGCGAGCGAACTCCAGAAAACAGCTCCGATGCCACCGTAGACTATACCGAAACCAACCATGGCACCTACTATACAGTGTGTAGTGGAAACAGGCCAGCCATAGAAGGAAGCCACCTGTGACAACAAAAAGTCGATTTAACAAACTGATTAGTTGACAGTTATGCGCTTTGCTCATGCAGCTGGAGTTAAGGAAATGGAAAGTGAAATGATTTTTAACGTTGCAGATGGGTAGGAAGAACTGTGACTTAGGTTAACGCCGTAAAAGAATAGTTCAGTTGTAAGGCTGATTTGAACAAATTGTTAATTTCTGAGAATAAGGTTATGAGTTGGACTTCTAGAAAAATTGGTGGAGTGACAATTATAAACCTCTAGCACTAACGGTTCATTAAGAAAATACATGGCTTAAGCACTCAATTTAGAAGTTAGAAGATAAAAAAAAAAAAAGGCCTTAGCAAGGGATTCAGGACTACAAAATACCAATTAGGAGCCTTTGATATGAAACCAAAAGAAAAAAGTACTTAAAATCAAAGCTTAGATTTCAACGTATTAGTCCAAAAAAATTGAATTATAAACATTTAATTTATTATTTTCATACGGATCACTTTGATATTATTTTCCTTTTATTTTAATTAGCTTTAATTAGCTAAGATCTTCCACAAGATTTTTATAAATGGCCCTCCAAAATCTCTTCTATAAATGGCCTCCCTAATTACAGAGCATTTAAGTTTATTTGGGAAGGATGGGTTTGCAGCAGGTAGAAAGATGTTGTGATCTACTAGCATGGAAAACCTTTGCGCACAGTTTCTATTTTGGTATTTGCATTTTTATGAGACGATTAAGGGTGAGTTTGGGGGAGCTTATTTACAGCAGTGGCGTTTTGAAAACGCCACCCGCTGTTTGAAAAATACGGTTCGCGCGTAGGGATCTCTGGTGATCCCTTCTCTCCCACCCGCGTCGAAGAAAGCCGTGATGACAACGAAGGGATCGCTCACCAACCGTCCGCGACGAAGAATCCGCGATGGCAACGAAGGGATCGCTCGCCTTCTCTCCCGCGACGAAGAAATCGGATCGCTCGTTACAGAGACCACCGAAACTCCCATCTTTCTCATCCTTCCGCACCACTCCGACCAAGGAAAGTATGGCGCCCTACCTCCTCTTCGTTCCTCTTCATTCCTCTTCCTTCGTCCTATATAAAAATGCCCTTGTTCTTCCTCTTTTCTGCGATGCTTGGCCACAAGAGCTTTTGTCAATAGCTATCCTTGTGAGTTCTTGTTGATTCCTACTTTTCTCCAACAAGCTCTTGCCCCCATGAGAGACTGATGGCCCTACCCTGCCACTGCGAGGTCCAGTTGCGACTTTGATATCATGCCCTATGTTGTTTGTTCTTAGTTTGGATTAATGTTTACTAGTTCAAACCAAACACAAGTATTCTAAATACTTGAATTCCAAATACACTGTATTCTAAATACATTTTAAAGTTCTCATGAATTTTCAATACTTTAACTGGTGAAGTAATCTAAATACCATTTCATTTATAGGTTCTGAATATAACTGACCACAATCAGGGAGCTCTCTCTCTCTCATTTTTGGGGATGATGCTTGTCCAGAATGTTGATAGAAATTGATTATTTTTAATTTGTCGATCATATTCCTTGAATTTATCAACTCCACGATTTGGTGATTTTTGTTGTTATTTATGTTTAATGTACGTATCATTTGTGAGAAAAACTGGGTATTTTAGTTGCAGACACTTCATTTCTTATGCATAGGGGTAATGCTATAACATAACATATGAAAAACACAATTCTGTCTCAATTTCAGTTTCGGCCTAGTTCTATTATGTTTTAATATTTATGTGACCATCCAGTTACCCCATCATTTTTCTTACCAAGAATTCATTTTTTACATGCTTAAATTGGACCTCATTCTGATCAATTTGTACTACACAACTTTCTTTAACATTTGATACAATAATTAATTAATTGAAGTTACAAATTCAAATTTATCTAAAATGTCAGTTTTAGCTACACCTTTGTTTTGAAAGAATTGAAGAAAATTAAATTAGTAATGGTTAAGATTTATTGTACTCTTGGAACTGTGATGGTATTGATACATTTGAATTTATATAAAATTAATCATTTTTTTTGCAGTGTAATTCCCTTCTTTTAGGGTTATTTGAAATATATTGTTCAATGACCATTGGTAAATGATGCTAGTGAATTAAATTTTTATTTAGCCGTTACAGTCTTGTTACAAACATCAACATTGTGCAATGTCAGAATAGTCATTTACCAAAAAAAAAAAAATTGCAAATCAACTGTTTTGCAAACACACTAACCAAATAGCTAAATAATTTTTTCAGATTAAGGGCAGATTGGTCATTTATCCAGAATCAACTGTTTTCCAAACGCACAAATCAAACAGTCAGTCAGCTTATCCGAATCAGCTGGTCATTAGCAGATTATCAGGATAAGTTGTTTATCAGCATAAGCTGGATAAGCTGCAGCTGCCCCAAACATACCCTAAAAAGCTAATCTTCCTGTGTGTGAGGTCTGTAGAAGAGTTGATAGAGAGTTTTCTCTCTAATTAGGAGACTCAAATTCGAAGCACAATTTAACTACTAACCTAACCACTAAGACTAAACTTACCCCCAAAAAAAAATTCTCATGTTACGTTATAAGATTTAAACTTCCTTAGAACGTGATGTGATTGATGGTGGATCATTTCTCCTTTCTCAATTCTCATGGATGTAAACCTAGTTAGATAACAAAGCAAAAAAATTCTTGCTACAGGTGTTTCTTGATCTCCCATCGATCAATTGAAGATGCCTGACATCCCTATACAAGTTGAGATGGATAAGAAGACCCACAGGTGAAACAATTATCAATGTTGAATGAGATGCTGATCGAGATTTAACAACATGACTAGGCTCAAATTTGAGTCAACGTAAATGACAAGAGCTCTGCAATAAGCTTCACATGAAACAAAATATCTTTTATTTGGTTATTAAATATTATGAAGTTGATGATAAGATTAATCTATATTATTATTGAACTCTTACCTCCACATAAGCATCTTCAAGATACTATATTTTATGATTAAGAGAACATTAACTTAGTCATAAAAAAATGATTGTTCAATGACGGCAGCAGAAATGAAGAACCAATATAAGGATTAAAGGCTAGGAATAAGATCTAATAGAATCGAATGATGTTGTAACTAGGGCTGCAAAAATACCAAGCCATACCAAGCATGACTGTCTGAGCTTACACTTGTTTATAAAAATCAAGTTTGAGCTTCTTTGTCTGTGTTCAAGTTTTGTTCATTTGTCATTCAAGCTATTTGAGCTCGGTTCATGTGAGGATAATCATGCTATCATTAAGCAACTCTTTTAATAAAGTAAAATAAGCTTTTTCGAGCAAATTAAAGAGTTGTTTAAACATATTCATTTAATTACCGAGTATTTATAAAAGTATTCAAATTTATTAAAGTAATTAATCCAACAAATATAAACAAGCACTTCTCGAGAAGAGCCACAACTAGCTCGTCAAACACTAAGTTCATTTGCAATCCTAGTTGCAACTACATAACGCGCAAATCCAAAGATGCAACTTGTCATTATCACATGAAGAAATAGCTCGTAAAAGAAGATTCCTTATTTAAGGCATGAAGACAAGAAGGGAAAGTATGCAAGGTTATCAAAATCATATAAAGGTAAAACCATAGCTTTGTGAATGTTCTTTCAATAATTTTAGAACTATAAAATAAGGATAATTGAATGCTCAAATTGCTTTGCATACAGCTTTACCTTTGATGCTTATATTCTTAGATTTTGTAAAGATAAGTTGATTGCTATCAAGTCCAAGAGGGTGGAAATCATTAAAGTGCTCCCAATTGCATACCATAGCTAAATTTCATCAATCATCCACATGATTATGCCAGAAATCTGTGGCATTATTTTGAACAAAGATACTTTACGATGGCACTTTCTGCAGTCGTCTAGTGTTCATTTGGTAAACAATTGTTGTCAATGAGCTCATAACTCACTGTATTAACCTACGCACACTCTTTATAAGTTTAAAATCATTCTATTAGTATGGGCCTTAGTTTCTTTTGCAGCTAGAGTTCCCGCTAAAATATAATTTGGAAAATGATTGAAATAAGTATATATGTATGTCTGTATATGTATAGATAGATAGATATATGTATAGATATACATATATGTATAGATAGATATATATATATATATATATAGATACATGCATACATACATCCACACAGACATACATACATCCGCATACACATATACATCTACTACACATACATACACATACAACTACATCTACATATAGAAACATTCATTCAACTCAACATCTACAAATACATGTATACAGATATATATACATATACATGTAGATCTTTATCTATTGATCTACATGTACATATACATATATATATATATAAATATACATACACACACATATATATACACTGTTGGAATCTAAACTTCTTTTTAGGACTGGCAAAAAAAATTGTTCGTTACTTGCGCGCATTCGATTCAATTGTTAAACAAGCGAGTTGAACACAAACAAGTCTTTTGAACTTAATATACCAAATACAAACAAACATGTGTACGATCATGTTTAGGCTTTAGCTCATTTTTTTGCTTGAATTAATTAAATAATTAAATAAATGAAATTTATGATAACTTTTTAATATTGATTTTATATGTTGTATGAAAATAAATGTTAAATTTTATTATTTTTCACTTCATTTGAGCTAAATTTGGTTAAAACACAAGCCGAAACGAACAACGAATTAGAATCAAGCCGAAACATGCTATTCATGAGCCTATTTCAAACAACACATTAAAAAAAAAAAATGGTCAAGCAAAAACAAGCACTCTGCTCGCTCAAGCTCGGCTCATTTACACCCCTACTTTTATACCAAAGGTCTGGCTTAACATGAATGTACATTGCGTTCGCATTTCGCAAACAGTAAAAACAATTGCTAAGCCTCATGAATATAAAGTCCAAGCTAAGAAATATGAGCATCTTACAATTTGCCGAGTGTCACTTTCATTTTAAGTATTCAAGTTGAGTTGCTATGAGTGGATGAAGCTTTATGAGAAACCTAAAAAACTAAGAAATCTAAGTTATTGTAGCATATAAAACTTCTAAGCCAAATCCAACAATGCCATCATTCCTTACAACTAAGCGCTAATAAAGTGACTAATACACATTTTCTCTAAGAGGTGGAATTAACCTAAAAAACTAATAAAGTATTCAGTGTAGAATTAACCGCATTAACAACACATTCAAAGGCACTGCCGTTACCATTCCCAACTCAACAACAGCACCCAGATTTCTCAAACCAGCTATATTTCTTGCAGATATACAAGAATAAACAAAGTTAAACAATCCAAACTCAATTGTTAGGTATGACTTATATACCAGAATTTGGAGTCTCTTGGAATTTAGTGTGTTGACGGGAGCGAGGGCGTGTTGGTAATTTTATCTATGGGTGTTTTATCAATATATATGATCTGTAACCCTATGGATATGTATTGGACTCCTCTGAAATAGTAAAATTTATCGCTCTACTCTCGAGGACATAAGCATCTTTGCCGAAACTGGTTATATTTTTGTGTTCTTATGGATGTGTCGATTCTTGTTTTTTTCGCCCTAAATTTCTCAACAATTGGTATCAGAGTGAGTATCTAGGGCAGGGAAGAAAAATATCGGCGCAAGGGAGAGAGATTTTGCAGAGGAGTTTGAAGGCTAGGGTTTTCAACGATTCGGAGGTTGGCGGCAGTTCCGATTTCGGCCCAAAGGAAGAAGAACTGCTGCAGTTCCCCAGACGCTTCGGCAGGCGCGACAGGGACGATCGTTCGCTCGAAGCAGATTGTGTGCGACAGGCGATCGGATCTGCGAGTTCGCGCAACCAGGGGAAGCTTCACGGGCGGCATCGGTGCTTTGCCGAGGAAGACGAAGCAGGCTTTTGTTCACAACGCAAGAGGAGTCGCGAGGGTCTTCGTTCGCAACAGGCGCTCCGGATTCGCGCTCCTGTTTTGTTTAGGGAAGAAGTGTGACAGAGGCATTCGAAGACGGGCGAATTCGGCGAAGAAAAGAGGCTTCAGTTTCGCGATCAGTTCGCGAAGGAAGTTCGTGAATAGGCGCAAACAAGCGCGAGGGACCGCGACTCACCAGAGTTCGGTTTCTAGAACCATCACAGCAGTTTGGGAATCATCTCGACTGCTTGCGGAAAGAGTTCTCACGGCCAGTAAAGTTCGCGAAGGAAGGTTTGCGCCAGTTTCGCAGGAGAGTAGTTCTGTCTGTTACTGTGAACAGAAGCATCTTTTTGTAAACAGAGGAGTTCAGCAGAGTTTACAAATTTGTCGCAGGAGGAATTGCAACAGGTGAAGTTTGGCATGGTGCAAACGAAGCGAGCAGGTTCAACTATTCGCGAATAGTGGTTTCACGGAGGTATTTCGCGAACAGGCACGAGGTATTTCGCAAAGGGTTTCGCTTGTGGGACAGCCGGGACAGCAGTTTAGCCGAGGTGTCGACGCGAACAGGAAAAATGCTTCGTGTGAAAATTTTGATTCAGTGATCACAGCTGAATTGTAGAAAAATTGCTGTAATTAACAGAAAAATTTCAAGTTCTTTGAATTTATTTGTGGTGTGTTTTTTGTTTCGACAAAAGCCAGGAAAGTTCGTTGCAGGGTTAATTTCAAATAGCAATGTCTGATGTAAAATTTGAGATAGTAAAGTTCGATGGAACCGAGAACTTCGGATTGTGGCAAAAAATGGTAAAAGATTTGTTGGCACAACAAGTAATTTTGAAGGCTTTGCGGGCTACGAAACCTAATAATATGGAACATGAAGATTGTGAAGAATTGCAACTACAAGCGGCATGTACCATACGTTTATGTCTGACAAATAAAATTATGTATCATGTTATGAATCTGAAATCTACAGAAGAAGTATAGAAGAAATTGAAATCTCAGTTTATGTACAAATCTCTGACGAATAAACTGTATAGAAAGTAAAGACTGTATGAGATGCAAACAGACATTGATCTAGCGCAACATTTGAATGTTTTCAATCAAAAAATCACAGATCTGACACGACTTGATGTGAGTATTGAGGATGAAGACCGAGCAATGATTATGTTGTGTTCATTGTCTTCTTCTTATGAACGGCTGGTGACTACTCTGACATATGGGAAAAAAATATCAAAGTTGTTGAGATTACTGCAGCATTGTTGACTCACAACCAGCTGAAGCAGAATACAGGGGAAAGCTCTCATGACGATAGTTTATATGTTAAGGGTAAGCAGGATCGTGGAAGAAAGAAGAAAAACGAGAGTTTTGGAATGCAAAATTCCATGTCAAAGCCTAATGACAGAAAGATGATTCATTACTACAAGTGTAAGGAGCCGAGACATATGAAGAGAGATTATCCAAAGCTCAAGAAGCAGTTTGATGAGAAACATGATGTATCTTCCAAGTCTGTGAATATGGTGCAGAGTGACAATTCTGATTGCAGTGATCGTTATGTACTGTCAATTACAACAATTCAGTTGAAAAATGCATGGATTCTTGATTCATGATGCTCTTGTCACATAACACTTAACAGGGAATGATTTACTTCATACATGTTATCTGATTCTGGTTCAGTCTATTTGGGTGATGATAGATGTCACAATATTGCTGGCATTGACAAAGTCAAAATTCAAATGTATGATGACACTGTCAGAACATTATGAGATGTACGACATGTTACAGATTTGAAAAAGAATTTAATTTTCTTGGACACTTTACACAGAAATGATTTTATTCATAAGGCAGATGAGAATAGAGAAATCATCAGAATTGTTAAATGTGCATTGACTGTGATGAAAGAAAAAATCACTACAGATAATATTTATAAACTGTTAGGGAGTACAATTATAGGTGAATTCACTATGTTGAATCATATGATGAAATTGCAACAGATATGTTGATCAAGCCAAGTACTATCAACAAGTTTTTGCATTGTTTAAACTTGTTGAATGTTTGCAATTGTTAAACGGCATGGTTGCCCAACCCACTTCGGTCTAAGAAACTCCATGATATATTTCTCCTTAGAGGCTGGATATTCGCCAAGGTGGAGATTTGCTAAGTATATGTATTTTCTCCTAAAGAGCTAGATATTCGTCAATGTGGAGATTTGTTGGGTATATATATTTCTCCTGAGGGGCTAGATATTCGCAAATGTGGATATTTGTTAGGTATGGCTCATTTGTCAGTATTTGGAGTATTAGAATTGAAGAGGTGTGTCTCCTGGAATAAAGAAGAGTGTCTCTTGGAATTTACTGGGCTGGGGGGAGCGAGGGCGTGTTGGTAATTTTATTTGTTGGTGTTTTATCTATATATATGATGTGTAACCCTATGGATATATACTTGACTCCTCTGAAATAGTGAAATTTGTCGCTCTGCTCCCGAAGACGTAGGCATCTTTGCCGAACCTCGTTAAATCTCTGTGTTCTTCTAGATTTGTGTCGGTTCTTATTTTTCTTCGCCTTAAATTTCTCAACATCAATAAACAAATTGAAAAAAAATACCCAGAACAAAGAAGCATTTGAGCAATAAAACAAGAGGAAAATACACCAAACCTGCAGCCAAGTACCCGAAGCAGCCAACGACCCAAGAAGCCCAGCAAAAAGCAACGAATCCTTTCCCTGAAACACCGACGCCACAAGGATGCCATTCTGCATAGTGCTCGTCACATGAGTCCCCATCAATAAGGCACCAGAAAACTCCAGCACAGCAGCGATCACTACCGCCTGCAAAAGTGAGAGCGCCCCAGAGCCCACCGACGTGCCCATCGCGTTGGCCACATCATTAGCTCCAATGTTCCACGCCATGTAGAACCCGGATAGCAGAGTCACATAGGACAGAACCCTAATCTTCGTGCTCGCCGCGGACGACACCGATCGCATCACAAAGGGTACGCTCAGGGCTGCCAGGACTAAGCAAGCGCAAGCCCCGTAAGCCAGCCGGGAGGAGATTCCTAAAGCCTGCGCCATCTCCGGGAGATCATTGTTGTCCGAAAGTTTGGGGGTATCGTCGTCCTCGGCGGAAGCGAGGGAGGAAGCGGTGGCGGATGGGGAGAGGAAGTTACGCAGGAGAGAGTTGGGGTAGTGGAGTTTGAGGTGGGGGAGAATAGCGGGATGTTGGCAGGGGTGGAGGATGGAGATGGTGATGGGTGGTTGGCGGAAGGAGAGTGGGGAGGGTGTTGGGACGGGGATAGAAGAGGCATTGGATCGGGAAACGGAGAGGAAAGGGGAGGAGGGAGAAGTCATGGAGTTGGAAGAGGAGGGTGGAGGGAGGAAGAAGGAGCATTTTGATATATGCTTTGGACGATTGAGTGGTCGGAGTGCTTTACCCCCTCATCCACTTCTCACACGCTCACACCTTTGTTCCTGACGGCTTCAAATGGCAAGAGGGCGGGGGCGCTGTAAACCAGTCGATTTTGAGTGAACTACACTCATTTTGAACTACACTCAGTTTTATTAATTTTATCAAGTATGAATTCTAGCTTAAGGGTCCGCTTGGCGTGGCTGAATTCGCACGGCCCGCGACACGATGATGTCTAAAAATGTGTTTGGAAAAGTTGTCACATTTTTTTAAAAACTTCGTTAAAATGAGGCTGAGAGTTCGACCATAAGCCCTCATTTCTCTACTGTTGACCTGGGGTTGAATTACCCCGCGACCCCTATTTTCAGGTTTCATTTACCTCTCTTGACCCCACTCCCTCTCTCGATAGTTTTCTGCCCTGTCTCTACCTCCCCCAGATTCGTGGCTCTGGTAGTTATTTTTCAGTTGCAAGTGGTTGTTTTGGTTAGCTATTTTTTGTTACGAGTGGTTGTTTTGGTTAGCTATATTCGGTTGCAAGCGGTTGTTCCGGTGACCTTATATTTGTCTCTCTCTCCCTCTTTTCTTCCGCTCGATTTTTGGTGGTTTGCGCATTTTGTGCTCTTTGTGATGGAGCAATTCCATCGACTTGGTGGTTCACTTTCTTCGGTTGGTGGTTATTGCAGTGATGTTTGTATTCTCTCTTCCCCTCTCTCTTCTCTTTTTCGGCTTGGTTTGGTGGTTGTGTACATTTTAGCTCTGTGTGGTAATCTCTCTTCTTCCTGTCTTCTCTGTACATTTCACCTCTCTTCTTGGTAACACACAGACACCAATCTCTCCTCTCTTCTTTATGTGGTTGTGTGCATTATGATGGATGAGTTAGTGTCATGATAGTGTGGTGTTTGTGTTACTGTGAGGAGGTGTAGTGAATGATTTGGTGTATGTGTGCTACTTTGATGAGATGATGGTCTGGTGGATGACTTGGTGTCTTGATGTGTCAGTGTGTTTGGTGTCTGAGGTGGTTGCATGTGTGTGTATGGTGCTGCTTGTGTAGAGGTAGTGTTGGTAGTGTGGAGATGTGAGGTTATGTTTGTGTGGAGGTGGTGCCAGTGGTGTGGAGTCTGCATGGTGTCTAGTGGGGGAGTTGGTGTCTATGTAGAGGTTTTGGTGTCTAGTGGATGTAATGGTGTATGTGTAGTATATGTGTAGTGTCTAGTGGTGTTTGTGTGTGACTGTGAGAAGGTGATAGCGTTTAAATGCTGCTGGTAGTGTGGTGGATGTGTTCATGTCCTGATGTGCTTGGGTGTGGAGGTGTTGGTGTGAAGGTCGTGGTGATGATATTACAGCATTACAAATTTTCTTTGATTTGCAATATTATCACATTCTCATTTATGTTAATTAGTTCTTTTTATTCATGCTAGCAATATAAGGGTTAAGATCAAAGAGACCGGTTCATCTGCAATGTGATATAAAGAAACAAAAATAAATATTTTGTGACATCTATCTCAATGAGATCGATCTGGGAAATAGCCTATAACTTATTTCAACAAAAAAGAGTGACAAAATATTATCAGAAAATTCAAGAAAAGTACAAGCAGATAATACAATATGATGCAATTAAAAAACAAATGAGATCAGAAGAAGGATTGGAAAATCTGGATGGAATTGAAGCGAGGTTCAAAGGGCTTGGGGTGGGATCCGATGAAGAGAACTATTGATGCTTCCGAAAAGTGGTTGGCAGAAAGGCTTGCATTGAGCATTTTTGACATGTCCCTTATTTTGGTTATTTTGTAATTTGTTATTAACTTAAACTACATTTTATATGAATTTGTAGGTTGTGTCTGTTGTGAAAAAAATTAAATACTGTGGAATTGATCCTGAGTTTGAGGAGTTGGATGGTATGTTTGGGGGTGTTGTGGCAATAGGCAACAATGCATGTGTCCTCAATGAGCCAGGGTTTGGTGGCATCTCCGAAAATTTGTGAGTTGATCAATCTGGCGATTCCACTTAACGCCTCACCCTGAACCTCCATGAACTTGAGTCCACGAGCAGTTCTAAGTGACCGAGGTTAAAAATAAAAAGAAAATGAGAGTTGCTTTCCTTATAGGTCAGATATCAGTTGCTTTGGTAGCTTCATGCAGTAATTAACCCATCACATCTCAAGCAACTTTGTCCAGCAAGTTCAGCAAATTCTGAATTCAACTCTAGAAATTTCTAAAGACTTGTCGTTGTATTTTTTTTTTTAATGGAGTTGCTTGAAGGTTCAAACCGAAGAGATTTTTTCATTGGGATGCCCCCTGATCGTAAGATGGTTTATCTACGATATTTTTCTAAGCTCAAGAACATTTGGGAGGTTGTTTTACTTACAATCATATGGACATTTATCTTTGTTTATTATTTTTCATTTTGCTTTGGATATTTAAGCTGCTTGGGACATACTGTTTTACTTTGGAGTTTTTCATTTCACAATATGTTTTATATCTACTTCTATAACATTATTTGCTTTTATTGTTTATGTTAGTAACCTTATATGATTATAGTTAATTCATTGATGCTTATGTGTTAGCCACCTCAATGCCGAAATAAATGGATGCAACTAAAGACGAGCACAGAATGAGAGTTGCAGTTATCGTATGCTTGATGTTCGAATATTATTACTTGTACATAGAGCGCTCTCCCAGCATGACATCTTCATATGCTAGCGACAAATGAGTTGAGAAGTTACTTATGAGCCACCCAATAAGATTTAGCAATATTTTCTGCATGATACAGGTGATATTCACTGATCCGTTTGAGGAACTACATATAAATCATGGACTTCATGGCTCATCCAAGATGACCATGCGAGAGGTGTTGACGATAACTCTATATATTATCACAAAATGAATCAATGCATAGAGCGGTGGAGCGATTTCAACACTCCTCCAAAATAATTTGCAGATACTTCTCAATAAGAATGAATGCACTTGTGAGTTTTTCTTCAAAAGTTATAAAACCAACAGATCTTGCGTTCGAACGGCCCCTCACAGAAATTTCACATGATTCGTGGTATATGATTAAGAGAAATTACCTTAAACTAAGGCATGTCCCACGAATTATTTAGCTAATCATCTTAACGAGTCAAACATTAGTTGCTCGCGATCAATGAGCAGTTTTTACACCCCTAGCTATCGTTCATTTAGCTTGTCATCAATTAATGAGAATTAGATGGCCCAAAAAGCCACTTCAAAAAAAGTTCTTATATTCAATAGATGAATCATGGACCTCTGATGATTTTAGACCTCCAAAAATGAATACGACACTTGGCTTGTTAGCACTTCAATGAGCGAGTCGGGTGCATTTAAATAACTCAACTTTTAAATAAATTTGTATAAACATTGATTCACATTATGTGAAAATTTAATTAATTTAACCAAGTGTCAATTACAAAATGTGCATTGCACGGCATATGGGATGCTAAATATATTTATGTTGCAATTTAGTAAAAATCTCAGAACTATTTTTCTCTGTAATAATCATATATTAAAAAAAAAACAATTAAATCTTTAAGCCGATTGGAACTAAATTGTTTCGACGGTTTCATAAGCGGGAGAAGGGAGCAATAGATGCAGAGAAAAGGGAAATAGAGGGAGTATTGTTACGTCCAATTTTAGCATTTAGTGCCGGACATGAAAAAAAAAATGTTTTTTGTTATTTTTTTCTATGAGACCGCGTCTTACTCGTGGCATCTTTTCATTGGACTCCAGACGTAACATTGCATCGAGGGTCCAGATGTACTAAAATAGAATTTACATGAGGAACAACCAAATCATTTGAACTTCTACAGCTTAATAGATAGAACAGACCAAAAAAAAGGGGACATTTACATGCATATCACACAAATCTTATGCATCGTCTAAATAAACATTAATATTTACATGAACATCACATTAAAAATATCATAATAAGTCCTTCTAAAAGTAAAACATATATTTTATCAGGCACGACACCAAGAACTGTATATTTCAATTATGAATTTGCAATAATAATATTTCACACATCAAAACAATAAAAATTAATAAATACTGCAAATAATTAAACAAGAGTTTATGCAGCAGGAAAGCTAATTACTCAAGAAAGTTATTATGAACAAAAATCAAAATCTATTATTAGTATACTAATAGGATTTGAAAGCTGTGTCTACAAACTTACAATTAACTAAGAATATAATATAAATAGTAAGAAAAACACCCCTAACAATGAAAAATATGTTTATCTCCTAATAAATAATAACCACTTATCTCGATGCAAGCAATATGAGATTACCCAATCTACTAACCCACATTGTTGGGCCAAAAACCACCTTAAGTTCATACAATAAATGCTCTAATTATTATCATTACCATTATAATTGTTCAAGAATGAATTTATCAATTTTCTCAATACTAATTTCTTTTCAATAATAATCGAAATCACCTCTCATAAAGATAATTATCATAAAATAAAGAGAAGAAAAATAATTAATCATTCCTTAGAGGAGTAAAGAAAAAGAAAGAGAAAAAAAGGGATTCTAATTATTGTCAGTAGTTCTATGTAGGTAGGGGAGGAGGAGGCGACCTTCCAAACTTCAGGATAAGAAATAGGAGAGTAGAGCATGCCGCGAGGGTTCCTAAAGAAGAGTGAAAGAGGAATGTTGAGGGCTCGGCGATGCTAGAAGCGAGGGTCACCCTGCCCTCACCCATGACCCTCACCCACAGCTTATATAGCAACAAGAGCCAATGCAGAGTCAGTGCATGAAAAGGCAAGAATCACGATTCGAATAGGAAGCGAGCATAAAAAGAGAGAGTTTCACGTGATTCATGTGATTACAGACGAAGGAGGTGAGGCAAGAATCAATCGCGGCAAGAGGGAATAAAAGGTAGAAAATATAAAGTGCTCA
>NEWO01000015.1:1012903-1072131 GCA_003013225.1 Phalaenopsis aphrodite
CTTTTGAGAACCAAACATGTTAAAATGTGGTAGTTAGAAATAACTACTTTTTTAAAAAAAAAGTTGAAATTTACATACATACCATACAATCCAATGTATTCACATACCAACACCTAAAGTTTAATATTTACATTTACAAAATTTTGGTGTTAGAAACTTATACATGAAAAGATGTATTTCACTCTTAAAAAATTAATAATAGGGGTATTTTTGATTTGATGTTAAAAATTTGAGTGGTAGGCATGTATATATCAAAATTTAGGTGAAGATATGTAAATATATAAGAATTGTGAGGTATGCACAAAAAGCCTATATAGATATATATACAACTGTAGGAAAAAAAAATGGTTTCCTCAACAATTTTATAACCACTTTTATAAAAAACTGTATCCACCCTAAACAAAACAAAAATCACTCATAGTAAAGAAGCAAAAGCAACTCTCATGAGAAACAAACCTTTTGTGGATGTGATGGCGTTGGTGATTTCTCCAAGAAAATTAGGTCATCTTCAATTCTATGTGCTTCTTTCATCTTCTCATTTATATCTAACCTATAAGAAAATGGAATCAGGAATTTAACATAAGAGAAGTAATCTGGAATTCTTAAATAAGTTCGTCTACAGAGAATTGAACTTCTTACTTCAAGCGGCTGCAGAGGAGTTTCAACCAGGGATCATCCTCTAAATATTCACCCAATATGGAGACGGCTTCCTTCGCTGTTAAATCAACGATTGCAAACATTTGATGCCAAAGTAATGAAGTGAGATAAAGCTAATAAGAACAAGGTGGTAAATTTACATACAAACCAAACTATTCTTATGTATTTACATATCTAAATTCCCTAAAAACACTGTAAAATTTATAGTTTCTGCACAAAGGAGCACTTATACTTGGACGGTTCATGTAATTTATTAGAAGCTGCATTTATGGTTCTACAAATTCTATGAGTTGAATAAATGGTTAATTTATTGAATCAGGCAAAGTTGGAAAAAATATCCATATTTATTTTCTTTAAGAAAAATATAAAAAACAAATAATAAGTACATCCACTGCTAAGAATAATCTAAAGATATTAAAATGCAATATATTCTTTAACCTCACGATACTCTGACTTTCAAGATCACGATAACAGATTCATAAGGCCCATTAAAGACACAAACATCAAGCTGGTTCATGTTCAAGTAGCAAAATTTTCACTTTTATATGAGAAAAAAAAAAAACTTTGAAGATTCTTAATTTAGATATTAGCTATAGCTGAAAATAAGAGCAAGCAAGCAAATAAATCTTGTAAGAAGAGATAGAATTAAAAGACTAAAACTTTACTCACTTATCAGGGAAGCACAAGCATTTATCTCAAAACACAAGAAAGAGAAGAAAACAATTTACAAAATAAAGAAGAATATCCGCATTAATAAAGAAAATGAGAATATTAAATCATACAGATTCTAAGTAGTTGAATCCGAATTTGTCCATGAACCACACCCAAAGAATAGAGTGCAGGACAGAAGAGAGATATATGCACAACAAATGAACAGTAATTTATAACAAGTGTGTAACCCTTTAATCATGGAATGATCCCATATTTATAGAAAAAATGGCTACAATGTGTGAATTTATATTTATGCCCCTGCTTTTGTTGGAGGCTATACATGTTATTGTAGGTATTATATATATCTGGGCCCAGAGCTTAATTGCTCGCTGGCTCGGCTGGCTAGACTGAGGAGGCCTTGGTATGTGATGCTGGTCAGCTAGGTTTGATAGATGTTGTCAGTTGGCTAGGCTAATGAGGCCTTGGTAGGCACCGTCAGTCGGCTAAGTTTGATAGATGATGTCGATTAGCTAGGCTAAGAGGCCATGGTATAACGTCTCTGGTCCGATAAGTGTAGTAAACGCTGTACTGATCTTTTACTGGGAAGGGGTCGGCAAGATTGATCCGATCGGCTAAGTTTTGTCGTTCGGTTAGTCAAGCCGACCGACGATCTTCGATCTCTAATGAGAAATTCTTGTCAACAGAGCAGGCTAAGCTATTGGGCATAGCGTGAATCATCGTAATTTGAAGGGTAGCCGCCCTTAGATGAAGAGAACTTGAGAGATGACTAAGACTTGCTGTCATATTGATTTTTTATGATATTTAGAGAGACTACTTGATGTCTCCAGTATAACAGCAAACCCGACGGGTTAGCTCATCCATTGGGTTGGTTTCATCGTGGTGAATAGCTTAGATTGTCTCGTTCCTCGCTTCTAGTCTAAATACTCGTGTTCGGGTCATTTGGTTGTCTTAGATGGTCTTGGCTTTGATACGTCTGGTCGGATTAGTCCTACGGATCTTCTGTCAGTGGGCTTTCCTTTGATGTTTTTTTTTTTTCTGTATGGACCGTCAGATTTCCTTGAGATTTATTCTGGTATTTTTCCTAGTACATATTGAGTTTCCCGATTCTCTTGCTACTTGAAAGACTCACTACGAAAAGAATTGTAGAATTTAATTTAAAGCAATTCATTTATGACTAATCAATAATACAATAATTGAACTTCATGGGATTTCATGTCATTTATTCCTATAAATAGAGCATGAAGGGCTGCGTTCCCTCATCTTCTCATTGTCTAGATTGATTGAATTCCAAGAGCCACCATGGTGAAAGAACCTGCTTCGGGGTCCAATTCCCACGACAAGACAACATATCACAGCTTTTGGAGAGATGAAAGTGCGCTCTCATCTCGAGGTTGAGAAGAGGAAGAAAGTCGTTGCAAAGAAGAGAAAACGCGTAATTCAGAGGTTCAAGTGGGATCGTCTGATTTGCTCCGTAGTCGTCAGCGAAAGATAGATTGAGCGGACATTGGAGGCCGATCAAGCAAATCTGCCTATCAACCAATCTACTCCACCTCCTACAAAGATAGATTGTGCTTTAGTGCCGCTCGAAAAGCAAGAAACTATTCGTGCTCCACCGCCACCCGGGGCACATGAGAAAAGTGGGGAGGGTGAGGTGTCATTTATAACATCTGACTGGGATCAAATCCTTGGAATGATAAGTTTTGATCTTGCTTATCCCATTTTTATTCTTCTCAGAAGTTCTTTTTTTTATAATATTGTCCCTTGGTGCAGCCCACCCTATTATGAAGATTACGGTCGTTTATCACTTTCGGCGAACAGGGATTTGTATCCGACCACGGCGACAGCGACTGTGGATCAGGGACCAACTAGAGACAACCAATTTCAAGGCGAGAATGATGGGACTAACGAATTGGGTGGCCGTAATGAGGCTCACAAGGAAGCAATCATTGGACACTAGATGTCCTTTGGGTCACTGACACACTATCAACACAAGATATTGAAATGAATATTAAAATGTTTGCATGTACATGTTGACTGATGGAGTTCGCCCTCTTATGATATTAGCAGAGGATGATAAAAAATTCAAACTGAAAAATAATATTGATATTAAAATATTTTAATTTGTATAACTTTAGAAGATATGTAAAAAGTTCATATTTTCGAGATATGCTAATCATTACCTAATTAATAATTCATCATAATTTAAACAAATATTTTCAAGCCTATATTGTAAGCTTAAAAGTGAGTGAAAAAATGGGCAATATATATAGAAAATATGGCCAAGATATAGAAAGTTAATTCCATTTATAATTGTTATTTTAAGTTAAAGTAAATTTCTTTCATTAGTGGCTCTTTCGAATGATTTGATCATTATTAACTAACGATAGTAATGAAAAGCTGAATTTCATTGTCTGATCAACTATTCTTGCCGAAGTAATTCCAAGTCAGGGTCGAGTCATCACCAATGCTTTTAAAGGCTGGTTCGTTGAGCGAGGTATTTTAGTTGTTACATGGCAAGAGGTAAGTCTCAAAGCGTCAAGTGTAAGCCCATGGTATAAAAGAAATATAAGATATATAATTATTAAGACAAAAATAAAAACTTGTACTCATTTAACTTCAACACAGATCTTCTAGAAGTAAATCCTACTTGTATATAATTATTAAAAGAAATTATATAAATTTTCGAATTTAAAGTTCAAAAATGTGCCTTCAATTCAGCTTAAATCTGGATTTACTAAATGCACGAGAAAGATGTATTTAATGAATTTAAGATTTATGGATTTACTAAATCCTACCAACACTAAATCCTACTTGCAGTCAAACACTCCCTGGATGCGACTGCAGTTGCAGTGAAATCACTGTAGCTACCATGCAATCTGCACATGTGTGCTTGCATTTCTATTTTTGTGGAACTACGTGCCTCGAGGGAGAAGGGTCTGGATCACGCAACAACAGGTGTGAAACTGTTGGCCAACTGCGGGAAAGACGATCGAAATTAGATCTGGTAAAGCAGCTAGGTGGCAGAGAAGAGGTTCAGGAGGGATGGAACAAAAGTAAAACAGCAAGGCACGGCTGTTCGGGACAGCGGCAGTGGGCGGGAACGACGCCAGTAGTGGCGAAGAATGCATCGGACTGCAGCACAGCAAAAGAAGGGTTGTCATGGGGCTACGTCGGCGAGGAGGATGGTTGAACAGCAAGGAAATACAAGTAAAATGGATGTTGTTGAGGCAGTTGCAGCGAGGAGAAATGTCTGGTAGCGAAGCAGGAGGGATGTCTAGGAGTTGCGGAAGAATAAATATCTCCTAAAGAACAAGATACAGCCATAACACCACTCATCTTTGGATACAACCCTAGAATGGAAAAAATGGGGCACCAGCGGCTGTCCTGAAAGAAACACAATCAAGAACTGCAAACCTAAGACAAAAAAAAATAAATATATAAGCCTAGGGTCAGAATCCCGATCCAGGAATTTTTTGCTTGGAAGGACCGGTCGGTCCTTCTTGTGCTCAAACCAAACGGTTAAAAAGTGGCAATTGAGCCCCGTGTGGATCCCACATCAGTCTCCCAAGGTGGGGGGAGCTTCAACCTCTCAGATCAGCCCAATTGAAGGCAACAGAAACATTACAAACTCCTGGAAAATCATGTATGTGTTGTTATTCCAAAGCACATCCAGATATAATAAGTATACCTCCGCTTTCAACACAACTTAAGCTAGAGCAGCATAACGACGTCAATTCTTATGAGTCAAATATCCACCTCCACACCTTGTCGTTGGGGGTCTAGAAAGAAGACGACAAAGTGGGGAGGAGGAGCAAAAGGAGCAAGACAACAAGGAAAGCAAAGGATATTCACTACTTAGAATGAAAAGAACTGTATAGGTGGGTTGTGCAACAATGAAACAGCATTCCGAAGCGGTGCTAGGTGGCTAGAGCAGCTATGTTGCAAATAGCGGTTCTAGGTGGCAAGTACAGTAGATATGTGGTAGAGAGAAAGTGCAGAAGTTCTGGGAAAGCGGATAGTTCGAAGGGAAGAGATTCAGAAGGGATGGTACAACAGTAAAACAGCAAGGAATGGCTTTTCAGGGTAGCGGCAGCAAGCGAGAATGACACCAGCAGTGGCGAAGAATGCATCAAACTGCGGGACGAAAAAAGAAGGGTTGTCACGGAGCTACAAGAATGAGGTTGGTTGGTTGGACAGTGAGGAAATGCGAGAAGCAAAATGGTTGTCGTTGAGGCCGTTACAACGAAGAGAAATGTCTGGTAGCGAAGCAGGAGAGATGCCGAGGAGTTGCGGAAAAATAAATATCCCCCAAAGAACGAGAAACAGACAGAACACCACTTGCTCTTAAATACAACTCGAGAAGGGAAAAAACAGGACATCAACAACTTTCCTAATAGAAACACAATCCAAAATTACAAACCTAAAGCAGCTAGGAAAATAAATATATAACCCTTAAGGTAGATAGGAGTGGATCCCGCTCCAGGAATTCTCTGCTTGGAAGGATCGACTGGACCTTATTGTGCTCAGACCAAACGGTCCAAAGGCAATCATGCCTCGCGCGGATGTCGCTTTAGTCTCCCAGAGGAGTGGGGGGAGCTTCAAACCTCTTAGGTCAGCCCAGTTGAAGACAACGGAAATGTTAGAAACTCCAGGTAAATCAATCATGTATGTGTTCATTCCAAAGCACTTCTCGATATAAAAATTATTCATCCGCTTTAGCACAACTTAAGCTATAGCAGCATAATGTTGACCTTAATTTTGGGTGAGGGTCTTAGGTCTTTCCTTTAGTAACTAGGATCTAGTCTTAGGACTTTCTTAATGACTATCTCAGCATCTTAGAAATAGTACTCACCTTCTCCTTAGACATTTCAACCAAATCATTGTTCTCTATGTTGATTTTTTATATGATTAATAATCTTTAATACAGAGATTAGAGATTACATAAGAGAACTCTGATGAAAATTCATATAGGACCTATGAAACATAGGAAAGTCTTGCACTGTTCCACACATTTTTAGACTTCAATACATTATATCGTCATTCATAATCATCATGATCATCATAAACATTGCATTTCATATCACAATGTTGCAATCATTACACCCATGAGACTGACCAAAATTATTTGAACACAGTTTCCCCTAAAATACCCCACTTGAATATTTTAATATAACACAATTCCCCAAGCCTGCAAGTGAATCACAAAATTCACTTCAAACCATTTAATACTATCATTTAGACCATTTGAAACCAGAAAACGGCAAAAAATATCCAATTTTTCCCAAAAATTACCAAAATACCTTTGGACCCGCAAAATATCAAATTTTGCAAAATCTCTCAGACTCACCAATGAGTCCTAAAAATCACATCAAATCATTGTTTGTCTTCCTAAGAATTTTAACTGTAAACTTGCTATACCTCCGGACAACTTTTTGGCACATCGACACCAAAATATCAAATACTTAAAAAATGCTTCGGGGATCATAAAACCTTCCACTTTAATCGAAAATGATTCCGGATACTATCGTTTGACTCCAAATTTCTTCCTGAACCGCCTAGAGCCTTTAAATCAATCTTCAATCTTCCTCCTATAAAAAAGCATCTCACTCTCTCTTCTCTACACACAGCAGCAGCTCCCCCACCTCCACGCTTTCCGGAGACTGCCAACATTGCTGGAAAAGCCGTTGTCGAGCCAAATTCTGGCGAACCTCTAACCCGATGTAAAAACAACGTACATGCTCAAGAAAGCTAACTTATTCAAACGTAATTGAAGATAAATTTCTTAGGCTCAGATATATCTCTTAAATTAAAATGATAATCTCAAACTTTCCTCCCTTCCAGGTCGAAAAATAGACCAGAAAACACCTAAGTATCCGTATGGATGTGATCTACTCTTCGATCTGAACAAAACGAGCCCAAGAACATGAATTAACCTGAGAATCGGAGGAGAACAAAACCCGGGAAGTTTCCACCGTCAAAACCTTCCCAGCGACGTTTGCGTGATCGAGAGAAAGTAAGGTGTGCTTTTTTTTTATTATTTCACATTTTTTTATTTCAGAAATTTAGCTTAACTTCAAAATTACATAACTTTTCGTAGAAAACTCAAAAATATAAACCGAAATATATTGTGAACTCAGGAAAATGAAAAAATATTTCAAAATTGAAATCACAATTTTTCATTGAGTAATTTTTTTAAAATTAATTTTTGAAGTTCTGGAGTATTTAAATTATAAAAATGAAAATATAAATGTGAAAAAAATGAAATTTGACAGTAATATTAAATGGCCTTGGGAAAATCATCTCTGATTTTTCCGAGTCATTTCAATGTCTCTGTGTTTGTGGTTTAATTTTGAATGAAATGAAATATTTATCTAAATTAAGAATTAAAAAATTATGAAAATTTCAAAAAAAAAAACTTCCTGATTGTATTTTTGACCATATAAAAACTTAAACATTTTAATACCATCTTTAAAATAATTTTTATAATTAAAACACATTAATTAATGTTTAGGTTTAATTTAGATTAGGTCTACCTAGCCCAAGCTCAACCCAAGTCCAACCTAGTCAATTCTCTTTAGGTCTGGTTCAACTTAAATTCAAACATGGTCAGCCAATTGAGTAAATCACCCATTAAGTTCAATTTTAGTCATTTAGGGCTTTAGGCTAGCCAGTCTTTATCCCGAATCTAGTCTGGGTAAACATAACCTTTAGCTGAGTTAAATTTGAATAGTTTGATCATTTTAAGCTTGAGATTTAAGTCATCATATCATTTAATTCAGACTGAATTTCTTGAAGTTTAGAGTTAGTCAACATGAACTTTAATTTAGTTTAACCTACACATTAGTTTCATCATAAACTAAACCTTAATCATTGGTTAGCCTTAACCTAGACTGTTTGGATTAGTGATCCTAACCAATAAGATTAGTCAATCTAAACACTAAGGTTAGTTAACCCTAACACAATAGAATTAGTTAACCATTAGCCTAAAGCCCTAAATGACTAAAATTGAACTTAATTGGTGATTGACTCAATCCTTGAGTTAGTTGACCATGTCTGTAATTAAGTTGAACCGGGCCTAAAGAGATTTGGCTAAGTTAGACTTGGGTTGAGTTTAGGCTAGGTAAACCTAGCCTAAATTAAACCTAAACCCTAATTAATATGTTTTAATTATAAAAATTATTTTAAATACAGTTTTAAAATGTTTAAGTGTCTTTCTATAGTCAAAAATACAATCAGGAATATTTTTTTTTTTGAATTTTCATAATTTTTAAATTTTTAATTTAGATAAATAGGTCATCTCATTCAAAAATTAAAATACAAAGGCATAGACATTGAAATTGCTTAGAAAAATCAAACAAGATTTCCCAATGTCATTTAATTTTACTGTCAAATTTCATGGTTTTTTTCATTTATATTTTAATTTTTATGATTTAAATACTCCAAAACTTCAAAAATTAAATTAAAAAAATTACTCAATGAAAATTTGTGATTTCAATTTTAAAATAATTTTCTCATTTTCATGAGTACACAACATCTTTCGATTTTTTTTTTCGTTTTAGACAGAAAGTTATGTAATTTTGAAGTTAAGCTATATTTCTGATATAAAAAAAACAAAATAATAAAAAAAAGCGTCATTTTCTTCCTCTCCGATCACGCGAACGAAACAGGAAAGGTTTCGACGGTGAAAACTCCTCATGTTTCGTTCTCCTCCGATTCTCAGCTAAATCTCACGTTCGTGGGCTCGTTTTGTTCAGATCGAAAACTAGATCACATTCATACGGATACTGAAGTGTTTTATGGTCTATTTTTCAATCTAGAAGGGAGGAAAGTTTGGGGATTTTGGTCAAAGTAAATGAATTTGGTCAAATTTGACCCAATAGATGGTCAAGAATTGATTTTAGGGGTGTTTGAAATTATGTTGGAGGATTTGAGAATTTTTTTGTCATGATTTTGGTCAACTTTGGTTAAAGTGATCAAAAGGTTGATTTAAAGGCTCTAGGTGGTTCAAAAATAAATTTGTAGTCAAACGACAGTGTCCGGGGTCATTTTCGATCAATATGGAAGGTTTTATGATCCCAAATGCATTTTTTAAGTATTTGATATTTGGTGTCGATGTGTCAAAAAGTTGTCTGAAAATATAACAAGTTTACCGTCAAAATTCTCAATAAGACAAAAAATGATTTGATGTGATTTTTAAAACTCATTGGTGACTTTCGGAGATATTGGAAAATTTGATATTTTGGGGGTCAGGGTATTTTGATAATTTTTTGGAAAAATTGAAATTTATGCAATTTTGGATTTCAAATGGTCTAAATGATAATATCAAATGGTTTGAAGTGGATTTTTTGATTTAATGGCAGTCTTGGGTAATTTTGAAGCATTAGAATATTCAAGTGGGGTATTTTAGGAGAAACTATGTTCAAATAATTTTGGTTAGCCCAGTAGGTGTAATGATTGCAACATAATGATATAAAAATACAATGTTTATTATGATCGTGATAATTATGAATGACGATACAATCTATTTAAGTTCAAAAAAATTTAGAACAGTGCAAGACTTTCCTATGGTCCATAGGTCCTATAGGAATTCTCATCATGGTTCTCTTATGTAATCTTTAATATTTGTATTAAAGATTATGGAGCACATAAAAAATCAATAAAAAGAACAGAGATTTGGTTGAAATGTCTAAAAAGAATGGGTATCATTTCTAATATGCTAAAATAGTCATTAGGAAAGTCCCCAGACTAGACCTTAGTCACTAAAAAAAAGACATAAAACTCTCACCCAAAATTAAGGTCAACACATAACGACGTCAATTCTTATGAGTCAAATCTCCACCTCCCCACCTTGTCGTTGGGGGTCTGGAAAGCAAACAGCAAGGCTGGGAGGTGAAGCAGAGGGAGCAGTACAATAAGGGAAGTGGGAGAAATTCACTGCTCAGAATGACAGCAACTGTATAGGTGGGTTGAGCAGCGGAGAAACCGCATTCGGAGGCGATGTTGGGCAGCTTGAGCAACTAGGCTGGGGGTAGGTGTTCTAGGTGGCTGGTACAGTTGATATGTTGCAGGGAGGAAGTGCATAATGTCTGAGAAAGCGGTGATTAGCGAATACGAGGTTCAGGAGAGATGGAACAACAATAAAACAGCCAAGAGCGGTTGTTCGGGGCAGCGACAGCGAGCGTGAATGATGTCGGTAGTGGCGAAGAATGCATTGGATTGCGTGACAACAAAAGGAGGGTTGTCATGGGGCTGCGGCAGCGAGGACGATGATTGGACAGCGAGGAAATGCAAGAAGCAAAATGGTTGTTGTTGAGGTGGTCGCAAAGAGGAGAAATGACTGATAGCGAAGCGGGAGGAATGTCAAGGAGTTGTGGAAGAATAAATATCCCCTGAGGAACAAAATACAGCCAGAGCACAACACGCCCTTGGATACAACCCTAGAAGGGAAAAATGAGACACCAGCGGCTGTCATGACAGAAACACAATCCAAACCTGCAAACCTAAAACATGAAAAATAAATATATAAGCCTAGGGTAAATAGGAGTGGATCCCTCTCCAGGAATTCTCTGCTTGTGCTCAGACCAAACGGTCCAAACGCAATAATTGTGCCCCATGCGGATCCCACATCAGTCTCCCGGGGTGGGGAGAGCTTCAACCTCTCAGGTCAGCCTAGTTGAACGCAGCGGAAATGTTACAAACTTATGGTAAATCAATCATGTATATGTTGTCATTCCAAAGCACATCCTAATATAATAAATATTCATCCGCTTATAGCACAACCTAAGCTTGAATAGCATAACGACGTCAATTCTTATGATCTGAATCTCGAGTAAGTAAATCTAAAATTTGCAATCAACTCCGCAATGACATTTATAACAGACTGGGCCACATCTTCTTCTCTAAAGAAAACTTGATCCCACTTTAAGATTTTCTTTCCAGCAAAGCTCTTAAGGCGATTTCCAACACAATGAGTCATCCTTCATGTCTAGTAATCTGTCAATGGGCACACTGCTGAACTAATTTTAATACCCAAAGGCTCCATGTAGTCTTCCAGAAATGGCACAAAAAAATCTAATCTCTAACATGTTGGACCTACCTCAGTAAGGCAACTCAGAAAGTAGACGATATCTCTGAAAATTCTAAAATTCTCTTATATGGGGTTTCCATTTGTTCGGTGTCGGTTTTCAAACTCAAGACCATCTTGAACAACTACTGTTGATTTTGTTGGAGTCTCTCATGGGGTTGAATTATGGGGGTCCAGAGGTATTTGAACTTCAATACTCATTTGTTTCCTCAACTTCTTCAGTTTCTATTGTGACATTACTTATTTCTTCAACAACTCCCTACTTAGTGAAAAAGGCAGTACCCTTGTTTGGGCAATCTGTTGCACTTTGTCCAAACCAGTTGCACTTAAAGCACATTCTGACTGGAACAGATTTAAGAGCATTTGTTGGTTTTCATTTGTTCTCCATCTGAATCAATTTCTCCTTAGGCGGGGGCATGGAAGTTCTCTTGAACGTACTCTTGAAGCTCGATTATGGGGTTGAATTCTGCTTGTAAAGTGTTGCAGTCATCTGATGATGTTGCTTTTTCACTTTTGAAGTTAGTATCTGAATATCTGATTAGTAATGAATAGGTAGGTAACGGCGCTGCAACTCGTGCTTCATTTTGAACCAAGTAATGTTCTTATCTTTTTCCTCACATTGGCATAAGTGCTTCAATTTTTCCTACCAAAATAATGTATTATTCTGTAACTTGTTGTCGGCTAGTTTCACCATTCTATCCAGTGAAAATTTCTGGTGCTCAAAGACTCCACATCCAACAGCCACCAAATGATCTCTTATGGATCCAAACAACCGTTAAAATATGACAAATTCAACTTTACTTCAAGATTCAGGTTCTTTTGAATTTTAGGCTAACCCTTTGGGGTACTGGTTCTTCATCTCTAAAATTCACACAGTGGAAGAGACTTGCTTCATTCATTCGATCTAGCAAGTCCTTGTTGTGGCTACGGGCAACCTGTTAAGATTGTCTTTGCTTGAAGGTGGAAAGCAAATATTGCAATTAAAGGACTTCTATAGAAAGTTCTTGTACATCTCTTTGCAGATTTCTCATAAACGGCATTATGACATTTCCTCCCGATCAGTTCTTTGGCAATTGTCTCAGGGGTGGCGTGATTAAGATTTGGGTTTTGAGTAGGTGGAAGAGGATGTATAGGGATAACTATGATGAGGAAGAAAATTTTGGAGTGTTCAGTCTGAAAAATCAACAAAATAAAAGAAATTTGTGATTAGATAAAGTTAAGTATTGGTGGATGCTAAAAACAATAAGATAGGACTATGTTAAGCTATCTCAGATACCAAATGACACCTGAATTAACCTAAACAATAAATAAACAAATAAATATTATTACTAGAAAAGCCAATAAGCAGCTACAAGCAACACACTTAAATAGAAAATAGCAACAGACAAAACACAAATTGCGACTTGGGTGTACCAATGGTGGTTGTGTTGGCAGCCATTGGAGGTCTGGAAAGGCGACGACAAGGTGGATGAGGCAGAGGAGGGGACAATACAGCAGGGAAGTAGGGGATATTCGCTGTCATGGGACGACGACAAGTGTATAGGTGGGCTGGGCAGTGGAGAAACAACAATCCGAAGCAGTGTTGGGCGCCTAGAACAGCAGCTAGGCTGCTGGGAAGGGTTTCCGGGTGACTGGGACAGCGAAAATGCAGCAGAAAGGCAGTGAAGAAAACCTGGGACAGCGACTAGGTAGTCGGGAAGTGGTTCTGCAAGGCTGTACGGGTGACTGGGTAGCAGCAAAACAGCCAGGAAAGGCTGTACGGGGCGGCAGCAGCAAGTGAGAATGACCACAGCAGTGGCGGAGAATGTGTGGAACTGCAGGACAGCAAAAAAAGCTATCCCTGGGCTGTGACAGCAAGGAGGATGATTGGACAGTGAAGAACAATAGGAAGAACAGCAAAAGGGTTGATGTCGGTGTGGCTGCAACGAGGAGGAATGCATCGTAGCAAAGTGGGAGGGATGTGGAAGAGTTGGGAAAGGATAAAAATCCGCTCGTGAACGAGATGCAATAGAAGTACCACTCGACCATTGGAAGACAATCACCAACGCAAAATGAGATATAATCGGAGCACCACTCGCACTTTGATACAGCCCGAGAAGAGAAAAAAGGGCTGTCCTGACAGAAACACAATTCAAAACTGCAAACCTAAAACCAAAAAGTAAATATAAAAGCATAAGATAACTAGTAGCGGACGCCACTCCCAACAGGAGGGAAGTCTTAGCTTGGAAGGACCAACTAGTCATTTTCATGCTAGGACCGAACGGTCCAGACGCGGCAATTTCCGCGCCAAATGCGTAGACGCGATCATGTGTCTGATTCGTAAGCGGGTGAGGCTCCACTTCAGTTTTAGAGGTTTACTCTCAAAAAATTAAATTTAGAAGAGCCATTCATCTCCTTCTTTGTGTTGAACTTATTAATCACAGCTACTCGGCCTTAGTTCCCCACAACTTTTGGTGACTGGTGAAAAAATATATTAGGATATTTTATAGTTTGGATGCTTAGCATTAAACAGAATTTATAAAATATTGAGAATGATTCTTCATCATTTAAGAATAAATAATCAAAATTGTTAAGCATCATAAACTTCCAACCTACACTCCAGTTTTTTACTGGAAACAAGCTAATGTTATGCACTTGGAGAAATAAAAGTTTTAGACTGTTTAGGCATCAAAAGTTCTTCATACTACATCAATTTCGACCTCTAAGAAGAATGCATTTTACTTTAAGGTATAGTGTGCATACAGGTCTCCTTCTCTTCTTGAGCAGCATAATTTTTGTCCAACTCTATTAATGCTGCTTTTAAGTGCTCAACCTGAAAGATTACCAAACAGGAAATCCATCACAAATTTCACTACTGAACCACATTTTTTAGATATTATGAATCGATAAATTCAAGGCGTTCACACAAGTGGAAAACTAAAAAAAAAACTCCAATTGACTACCAAGATTTAAGATGATCATGCTTGCTATAAAAATCGAGGGAAGTTTCATACGTAGCACCCAATTCTTAATGCTTTTATGTATCTCACACTAAAACTTTCCTTTTTACCACCAAAGCACTCAATTCTTTCCTATCACATCAAAAACATTACTAATACACTATTTAATGCTGGCATCCACCATTTCATACATAGGTAAAGGTGCTTCGTCTACAAATATGAAAGTTTAGGTGTGAAATTCGTAAATATATAATTATTGGGTGTTACGTTTGTAAATTTCCGTAAACATTGTCAAGAGGTATTCACCCAACAACACAAACCAAATGCAAGTTAAACAAGGCCTTCCATTAAAGAAACGTTAGTCTTGCTATATCAAAGTAAAGCTATATTATATTATTTTCTTATATGTTGTAAAATAAAAAAACAAGCACTGAAAACTTTTCTTGCTAAAAATTTATACGAAAGTGTGCATATTTGGACATCAAAATGAGCCATCTTAGTGCACCTTAGTGTCTTGAATGTACTAATGCAAATCTAAGAGGACACCAAAAATCACAAAAGAAAATAAACTTCAAAATTCACATATCCATGATTTAGATAACTATTGATTCGACTAGATGAAAACAACAAAACATCTAAAAGCCAACACAAAAAAAAATTAAAACTCAAGTTGAAATGTGAGCCCGTGGAACCAGATGAGCACATAATAGCGAGATATCTTGAAGGGTTGAGGTCGTCTATTAGGAAAGTGGTTCAATTGTAACCATATTGGTCTCGATGTACATACCCTAGCTTTGAAGGTTGAGAAATAACAACAAAACCAGGTGACATCTAAACCTTACAGAGAGAGTTCAACCAAAGAATATGGTAGCAAGAGTACACCCTGTTGAGCATCCCAACTGACCCCACCTGAGGAAAAAACAAGCAAAGTGGAAAAAAGTTGGAGACCTCTAGCACTCCCAAATTCATCCCGTCAAAGAAGTTTCTCATGTGTTATGGTTTTGGTCACATTGCATCTGATTGCCCAAGTAGAATAGTGATTTCCTTCACTGAGAAGGAAGTAATTGAAGAAATGGATTGCGACAAAATAGATACTAAAGAATGTTAGAATGAAAAGGAGTATCAGCTTCCAACTGATAATGGAGAGATACTTGTCATTCAAGTTGAGCCCATAAGAAAAACTCCAACAAAATTAACATTGATTCTCCTAGAAGATAACTAGTATGAATTAATACCAGAAAAGAGACAGCTTTTGCTAAAGGAGTTGTTGGAATCCTAACAAAGTTTACCTCCCAGGTGATTAACCTTGATTGTGGTAACTCCCCATAGATTTCAGCCCTGTTTGGGGCAGTTGGAGTTTATTAATAAGTTGTTGCACAGCAATTGTCCCAGAAAGTTGTTACGCAGATGTTGTTGCGATAAGCTAGCTGGCTATTTGTTTATTTCTATTTCAAAATAGTTGCAACACAGTTGTTTCTGAACAAATGATCACTATGTCTCTGTGTAGTAATGTTGTTTGGAACATAACTGTCATAGCACTATATTTGATACTTTAGAAGAAAAAATCCACATCAGAACATTACAATAAAAAAGATATACACCTCATATAACAGTATCATCATTATTTAAATAAAGAAAAAGACTATTAAAATAACATTTTAAAATATGATAATATTATTCTTAAAACGGAGACGGCGTCTGTCATGAGTCAGGTCGTCCTCCAGGGATACTATATATTCCCGATCACTCTCGACGGTGGAATCTACAAGCTTGTCTGCCCACCAAAAGAATTCACACTTCTTCGTGAATCTCTGCGGGCGTCTGTAGAACTATCTCCCGTAGTTATGTGTCTAATGCGATGACAGCAGAGAACTCTAAAGTTCACAGTGCCACAGCAATACTCGGGAGGTGTCAAAAAGCTTCGAGCTCATCTTTCCTGAATGTTTTAAAAAATAATTCAATAATCATAACGCAAGTAAAAATTTTCTTCAAAAATAATTAATTAAATATGCGTGAGGTCTCAGAGAACTCAGTATACCAACAAACGAATATGTCAATACAAGAAGACAACATACCTTGTCAAAAAAGAGTATTGATTATCTTTAACCCACGTAATACAAAGCGTGTGCGGGTCACATATGCATATCACCTGAAAAGACCATCCAGAAGAACCTCAGAAACTGTATCACAAGAAAAAGAGAAAAATTTGATTGTCTTCAATAGAATTTCACATGTGACACTAACCAATACCAACAATCAGGTCATCCATAAGAATCCATAAGGTCTAACGTCTCATCATGGACATCTCAAATCGATCAAAAGAATAACAAAAGAAATGAAACAAGAAAAAAACACTTACAAACATCATAACAACCGAAACAATCATAATCAAATATACAAGGAACGGAAATAAACATGAACTATATAAAATAAATAAGTAAAAAATGATAAAAATGATAATTAATTACAGAATTATGAAGGCGTGAGGTCTCAAAAACTCCATACATCAACCAACGAACTTGTCACTACAAGAAGACAACAAACCTTATAAAATAAGGTTTCTTGGTTGCTTTTAACTCACGTAATACCAAGCTTATGTGTGTCAAATATGCATATCACCAAAAAGAGCAATCCAAAAAAACCTCAAAAACTGCAACATCGAAAAAAAGAGAACTTGGTTGTCTTCATTAGATATTCACATGTGGCACCAACCAATGGTGACCAACATGTCATCCATAATAACTCATAAGGTCAGACGTCTCATCATGGACCTCTCAAACCCACCAAAAGAAAAAGAAATGAAAACAAAAAAACACTTATAAACAACGTAAAAATCTTAAATAAACAATATCAAATGCTCAATAAACAAAAATAATCATAAACTATATAAAATAAACAAGAATTTGTCCATTTAACATCCAACAATGGTGTTTGTAATCCGCTCTCTCAATTTAACCATTACGCAGCACCTTCGTCATTCTGGGTGTAACCTTCTTGTGATTTTTCGTCTGCGCATAGGTTGTCCTATGTGATAATCGAATGCTTCAAGCGGGATGTGTAAATGATCATCATAAGCCATGTTGAAGCCTACGTCCGTTCGTGAATGTTGTCGAAAATAGTCCTTGAGAGTCATTGTAGCCACTACAATCTGCACCAGCATCGGAAATGGATACGTCAGCATATCACGCAGCATGACTCATTTTTTCTTTCATGCTTCAAATGTTTTTTTCAATTAAACTGCGTAAGAACGAGTGCCTCTTGTTAAAAAAATTTTTCCTGCGTCGAGCAACATTGTTTGATCTTTAAAATTAAGGAATGTGATATTTGTTATCCAGAAATGACCTCAGATACCCCTTTGTAAGAGATATTCAGCATCAGTCAAGTAATATGCTTGTTGCAAAGAACAATAATTAGTAATGAACCAAAAAAAAATCTAATAGTATGATTAATAGTTAAACAAATCTGGAAGTGGATGAGGGAAGCTGTGTTTTATATTTCTTGAGACAAAAGCGAATATATGATTGTCATTTGCATTGTCTTCCTAACTAATCATAATAAAATAAAACACATGTTGAAATCACATGTGGCCATCATATTTTGTGTTGGTGATCCATACCACCCAATAAATGCGATCGTTTTATTATTTGATACACGTCTATCAACGAGTGTTCCATAGATCGCTCTAATACAATTCCGATAAATTAAAGAAAGTTGTATGAATTACACTACTTATTTGGACTTCTGAATATGAGTAAAAAGATTTATCTTTCAAAATGGCATATACCACGGGTCATTTGCAATCTTTATTTGAGGCATCTCAAATGTCGGATGCTCTGACTTAAAAATCGTTATTGACAAACTAATAAGAGCCTTCAACCCCACTGAAATGTATCTGTTGATTGTCTCCGATGAATGTTGAAATCGCTTCATCGCTCCTTTCATTGATGTATTCTGTGACAAAATTTTGAGGGTTATTGTTAACACCTCTCTGGTTACATTTATCGCATCCAAGTTGACCCACGTTAAGGTTAAACAAGGGTGCAATAGAATGGACAACTCAATCAGACATAATGCCCGCTAATACTAATCTTAAATTACACAAATATAATGGTTGATGAATTAGCCTCATTCAATCGTCACAAAGATTCACAATCCAATTCAATTCAATATTCAATCATATTATCAACAAAGGGAAGCGTGCATAATAATTTCACCAAAATATATACAAAGTTGCTAAACATTAAGCACATAAAAGTATATACCCCAAAAGTCTTTAAAACCTTCCCAAAACTTTACAACCTAAAAGTTGTACTATGTCAGATATAACTAATCACTGTGATACTCCTTACCCCGCATTGAAAATTAATAAAATATAGGAGTGAGATACAGCTCAATAAAATAATCAGAGCTAAAGAAAGATTTTATAGAAGAAAAGAAAACGAGTATGCTCCACAATGACAAATATGAGTGAAGCAGTACAAAACAAGCATACTTTAATCATATAGAGCTTATAAATAATGGTATAAAAGCAATTACCAACAAACAACTGTAACAAGTATATATTTCATTTATCCCTTGCACAACCATATCTGCATTTTAATTGTTTAATATTCAAAATTCATCATCTTAGAAATGTCACTTAAACTAGCATAGACTTTGACTTAATTCATTTTTTTTTATGATCACTCAATTCGTCTACTACACAACTGCTGATATATGTTGGTCATCTCTTAAGTTAATAATTATGAACAACCCTCCTGATACTAACAATATGTTCAATTCTAAATACCAAAAGCTGAGAAGTCTATAAATTTTCCTACAATCTTTACCTACTCAGAGTATCGATATAAAAATATATCTATCAAAACACTTGTGACAATTCTTTGATCATTTTAGCTGTTAAAAATTATTTTTCGTATGCACATATATATGTATAAATATACCTGCAAGCAATTATTTTAATGAACATGCCCACCAACTCAATAAAAATAATAACATTAGTAAAAATCAATAGTGTTTGCTCAATTTTATTTTTTTTGTTACAATATGTAAAAAATTTTAAATTCAATTTCATATCAATATATCGCAAAATAATCCAATAAAAGATATCTTTCTTACTTTAATAAAAGATTTTCACCCAAATCGAAGACGCAACCTCACGATCGGTTTCCAATGCTTGCCTCGAACTCATTGTCTAGAATAAACTGTCTGAAATCACAATTACCAAAGATTTTTAAAAATTCTTAATTTAAACATACATTAACACATGGTATTTACCTCAAAATGATCTCCCCATGTTCAGCTCTAAACAGCTTTTCTACGTCTAATTCCTCCAAGTACAAACCACCATATATATATACTTAAGCAAGAGGATATGACCACTCAGCATAGTACAAAATCGAAGATTAAAAGCAATACCCAATATATATATATATATATATATATATATATATATATATACCCTAAACTTGAGCTAATTCGAAAGGATTTTGAGCAAATGAAGCTGAAAGGGGGTTGGAAGATTGGTAAATTGGATGGTTGACACATTCTCATTCAATTATCAAATGATAAAGACTACGCCCATTTATTTACGAGAAGACTCCTTCGAATAGACAACCAAGTGATGAAGGTTTTAAAATGGACGGTGGATTTTGACCCTCGTACTGAAGCTCCTACCATTCTTGTTTGGTTGTGCTTCCCAGGTTTGAAGGTTCACCTTTACGATCAAAAGCTCATCTTCGCTTTAGCGATGGTATACAGAAAACCTCTCAAAATTGATATGCCTACAGTAAATCTGACTCAGCCATCTGAAGCCAGAATCTTGATAGAACGGGATATTACTCTACCTTTTCCGGGAGAGATATGGATTGACACACAACATCACGGATTTTGGCAGCAAGCAGAACTTGAACAGATACTTCTTTATTGCACCCATTGCCGTATGTTTGGACACTCACTTTCTCAAAGTTAAACCTCCAAGTAAAAATGCTATTGAATCTGCCCCACTTCATACTTGTCTCTCTTCCGCTCTCAAGTGCATTCCACAAACTAATGAAACACTGGTTGACACGATGCCACCTCTCCCTCCCACTACCGAAGACAATATTGTTTCTGTTCTTCTGACTGATGTATTGGCAGATGGCTTACTTGGGCATCCTACAGTCTATCACTGTTGAAAACAATACTGCAGGATCCTTACCTCCAAAGGATATTCTTTGGTCCGATAATCAGGATAGTATTGCAGCTCCACATCCTCATGAAGCAACACGTGCTGACGAGGCATGTTTACCATCTCTTCAGAATGAGAAAGTTGTTATTGTTAGTCAGGAGCTGGGGGCTCATCCTCTTCTACATGCCCGGCAATTTGTTGACCACACTGATCAAATGAGTCAGTCTTCAGATGAGGAATGACAGATATATACATCTATGAAGAAAAAGAAGAATGGAGGCACACCCTGGCTTGGGAACTTAATGGATGATACTTTAGTAACTTCGGGTAATGACACGACACTCAGCAATTTGTTAGTTGGCTCCGCTCATGGAACCAGAGGCAGAGGCAGGACCAAGCTGGCTCGTCCCTAGCAACTTATTTTCTGCGAGTTTTGAATTTTAAAGTTTTATTTATGTCTTATCATTTTTAGGATGCTAGTGTTTGTGTATCGTATAGGTAGGGCGCCTTTATTGGGTCCTCTAATACAACCTTTATGTACCTTTTCATTTTCAATGTATGTATATATATTATATGTGTATGTGTGTGTGTATAAGCGCGTGCACAAGATACGGATTATTGGTTGGCAACTTCGGAGTAAGTCCCTCGGTCTAGGGTCCAAAACCATCCGGGTCGAATTAGCACATATGGGATGGACATGCACATGTTGTCGTCCATTTTTTTAAATATATATATAAACACACCTCTAAAATTCCTCTTATCAATAATTTTCTCCTTCTTAGCAACCTACCCGATAGCAAGCAGCACATTCAAATGATTAATTGTTATTCCAAATAAAACAGAGGATATCACTAATAACTTTCGTAAAAGATGAAATGATACGTATTTAATAATACCAACCTTGCCTGAAATACCCATTTCACCCCAAATTCTTCCTACACTTCTTACCCTTTACTTCTTATTCTTCCCTTTTCCTTCTGTGTTTCTTGAAAACTGCCTTACGCGAGAGACCTTCGCCTCTCTGTCCACTCCAACGCCCCGTCTCTGATTCCAGCCACAGTGTTGGAATCGAAGAATGCCCAGGCTTGAGAAAAATGAGAGGATGTGGGAAAGAAGCGATGGAATTGAGGAGAAATAAGGTAAAATATATAATTAAGTGTCTAGCAATAAATGCCTTTATTTAAATCTACACCCTATGATCCGGCCAGCTGCTACATACACTGCAAAGTGGAGAGCTACAGTGTCGGATAAATAAACAGGATTAGTTAATTTCATTAAATGCTTAATAAAAATTAATTATGTTAATGTATTAAACTAAAATATAGTAATAATGTATATATACTATTATATATCAATTTCATTGTTACAAAATGTAAAATTTTATAAAAAGTATTTTGATGCATTTCAGGGAATTCAAAAAAATTATGTATATTTGAAAAATATAAAAAAAAATTTGCTAATTAGACAACAGTGAGCATTACACCATCTATGCCCAAAGAAACTGGTCGACTTGAAGGGACAACTATTCTACTGAACTCTAATAGCATAGTGGTGGGAATTGGGGCTACGTCGAGTGATCTAAACCCTCATCCTTGAACTCATCACCCAGCCAAAAAGTTGAGTAAGCTTAGGTTGTCATGGTCATTAGACTGATCGGATTTTGGTCGTAATAAAATGGTATCAAAGCCATTAATTTAAGTTCTCAGACCTTGCAACTATCCTGCCGATTCAAAGGCGAAGGGAGACCAATGGCAAGAGTATTTCTGAATCCATGCCTGCTTAGGTTGCAAGAACAGCTAATCCATTGGAAGCAAAAAAAAATTGTCAGCGCAAATCAAAATCTTTAATAGCATGGTGTGTCGAGATCTCAGCACATGAAGTAAATCAAAGTCAATATGATTGATTCTCTCAAGGCATGCATCATTTTAAGCAGTCACGATTAGCAATAAAAGGGCCGTTACAAAATAAGCACATGCAAGCGAGTAACCATTGTAGCAAAAGTAATCCTCCTAGAATGTCTAAAAGGTCATGATATTTAAGCTTTGACAATATGAGAAGCCCTCATTTGTTTCCCAGTTAACTAAGAAATTGAAGAAGTTCCGATAATAAACTAAATCCACTTAGGGGTATATGATCAATAGGATCTTCAACCCAATCAACATCAAATTAGATAATGAGTATAGATGGAGATGAGGCAGAATTATGAAGTCGAAAGAGTACCTCATACATAATGGACGATGCCAAAAATCACATTGACAATCCATGTTGCACGTAGTTTTAATTGAGCAGTAAAACACCAGTTATAATAAAGTTTGTGACGGAAAAACTTCATTTCTCCTTATTCACAGTTGAAAATATATATTACATATCTATACGCACTCCCAACTCACTAGATTAGGAATAACTCTAGCATAAAAAAAATCTGGTACTTAGATTTTCTCCAATTGGGTTGCCAAATATCAAGCTTCCTAATACACAAGATTTAGATTTATGACTTTTCATAACACTGTCGATCAAGAAGGAACATAGATATTTCTCGTGACCATCTTGTTATAAATACAAGTAACACTAGCCCATTAAGAACCTTTGTGAAGATATCCCTTAGTTGTTCCCCAGTCTTCACATCAACTGTACATATTAGAATCCGTTCAATCTTTTTGCAAACAAAATGGCAATCTACCTCAATGTGATTAGTTCATTCATAAAACACAAGATTTGAGGCAATATGAATTGCAACTTGGTTATCACACCACAACTTTGTTAGAACAGTCATCTTAAAACCCATCTGGGTCAAGAGTTGGAATGCCTACATCAATTCATCTGAAGCTTGTGTCATCGCTCGATACTTAAATTTAGCACTTAACTATGAAACTAGATTTTATTTCTCACTCTTCCATGAGACCAAATTACCACCAACAAAGACGTAATACCCAGTCATGAATATTTGATATATTGGAACTTGCCCAATTTTGCATCAGAGAAACATTCAAAATTTCTATGCTCAAGATCTTGATATAAAATACCTTGTTCAGAAGCTCCCTTGAGGTAGAATAATATTTTTTTTCCAAAGCTGATCAATGATGGACTGTGAGAGAAGACATATCTGACTTATAGAGCTAACTGAATACGCAATGTCAGGCAAGTTGCTATGAGATAGTTTAAAATTCCCACTAACTTCTTATACCGTTCAAGATTCTTAAAAAACGCTCCATCCATGGCAAGTTGCTATTTAGGAAGCATTGGAGCACTGCATGGTTTGACAGCTAATTTTTTCAGTTTCAGCTAACAAATCCAACACCTAATTCCGTTGAGATAGAAAGATATTTTTCTTGAACATTGATACCTCAATCCCCAAGAAGTACTTCAAGGAACCCGGATCTTTAGTACTGAACTGATTTTGAAGAAATAATTTCAATGATAAGAGTTCTGATATGTATGAATTATGTGATAAAAAAATATCAAATTTTTCTTACAATTTTTTCTATTAATTGTTCTCATTTATGTTTTTTCAGGTTTTTTTTGTGCAATTGCAGAATACATGTACTTATAAAAGTTGTAAAGAGATCTTAGCAGATATTGGAGCGAAATAGAAGGAAATCTGATTCAGATGAGTCCATAGGAGCCACCAAGCTAGAAGGCCATTTTACCTTGAGTGGTGTCAGGGCGCTACCCATGTGCTTAGACTTTGGCACCTTGGATAAGCCCCCTCCAAATTCTAGCACATTAGCACCAAAGCATGGGGTCCATAGGTGCCCCTCCAAAAACCATGTAGCGCACAGATCCACTTCGATGGGCGCTAAAGTGTCGCCTACTCAATCCATCAATACTTCTTCACAGCTACAACATTCTGGTGTCCCCCCAGTATTGATGAACCAGCACTGTGGAGTTAAGGTGGTTTCTACCAATGTGGCATCTTCCAAGTCTACAAAACGCAAAATCTCTAGGGAAGAGGAGAAATCTCTGGCATAACTAGTAAAAGCAACTCTGTCGTTTTCAATAGCGTCTGTGTGTGTGACAAAGTGAATTTTTAAGAAAGTGGCAAGGACTTTGCAAGCAATTGGTCAGAGAGATCGGAGGAATGTCCGAGGGAGACTATGGAGACTTTTAGTGGAGATCACAAACTCACAAGGGGGATACTGATCAAAATTTTTGTATTATACAAATCAGAATTCGCACGTTCCTTATTGGATCGATATGTGGACTCTGATTCGTATATTAGTTGGACGACATGCATAATATGTGCGATTCGTCAGTGCTTCACATTTGACCCATATCAATTCCCTGCACATCGCTTACAATAATAATATTATCATCAACATAAACCACCAACAAAATAATTTATGAAACAGGTTGCTTATAGAATACAGTGTAATTGCTTCTACTTTTCTGCTCCCAAACCCTTCCACTTCGCTAAATTTTCAAACCATGCTCGAAGACTTCACTAAAATCCATATAAGAACTTTTGAAGACGACATACTTTCCTAGACTCCTTGTGAGCAAAAAACCTAGGAGGTTGCTCCATGTATACCTCTTCCAAAAGATCACCATGCAAAAAAGAATTTCACAACCAAATGGTGCAGAGGCCAATTATTTATTGCCGCCAAGGACAGAAGTAGGCAATACAAAGTCAACTTAGTTATCAGAGAGGTGTCCAAGTACTTGATCCTATAAGTTTGAGTATAGCCCTTAACAACCAACTGAGCTTTGAGATGAGTTACAGATCCATCAAACTAAAACAAAAATGCTAAGACACATTTACAGCCAATAGGTTTCTTACCATAAGATAGTTCAACTTGTTCACAAGTTCCATTTTCAGTTAAAGGGCTCAACTCATTAAGCATTGTTGCCCGCCATCCATAATGAGATAACGCTTGCTGAACAAATCTTGGAACCTCAACAAAGTCAAGAGAAGCAACAAACCAGCAAGAATTTGAAGATAACTAATTATATTTAACACGAGAAAATGTGATAGCAAATTCACGTTTATCTCTTAGAGGGGCAATAAGTAAATCAAGGTCACTGGGGGAGGATCCACAGAGGAAGATGGTATTGGTGTCAGGCTAGGATCAGGGGAAAAAGGTCTTCTCGAGTAAATATTAGTGATAGTTAATCTAGGATGAGGCACTAGAGGTGGAATTGGAGCAGAATTTGAACTTACTATGTGATACAATAACAACTCATCAGAATCTTATGAGGATATGGGCACCGATGAGAAACAAAAAATGAGATTTTCTCATAAAGGGTAACATCAGCATAAATCATGTACATGTTCAAGAGAGAGGAAAAGCATCGATACACTTTTGGTAGACAAGAATATCCTATTAAGACACACCTCAATGTCTTAGGGTCCACTTTAGAAATTTTTAAACGAGTATCACAAACAAAATAGGTACGTCCAAATATGTGTGATTCAATAGGAACGGGAAAGCTAGCTGAAAAAAAAAACTTGGTCGAGCGTATGGGTTTGTAGAACAATAAAACATCCGATCGATCAAAAAACATGCGGTAGAAACTACATCGGCCCATAACTATTTAGACACATTCATTTGAAACAAAATGGTTCTAACCATCTCAAGAAGATGTCTATTTTTTTTTTCTCACAGCTCCTCTAGTTTGGCAGGGAGTATAAACATAAGATGATTGGTGAAGCATCTCATCTTGGTATGTACTATTGAAATTGTGCAGAAAAATATTCTTTGGCATTATCACTTCTCGAATCATAACTAAAACATTGAATTAAGTTTTAATTTCGACATAAAAGGAATAAAAATGTGACAGTAACTCAATATGAGATTTCATAAAAAATCCAATTTATACGAGAAAAATCATTCATAAAAAAAGAAAATATCTAAAACCATTAGATAAAATAGCACAAAATCCCCACACATCATAATCAACCAACTTAAAACTATGACTTACTCTTTTATTAACTCTGGAATGCAAATGATGGTGCTTGACAAATTAACACGACTCATAATCTAAAGATGAAAACTACTTAAGCTGAGGAAACAACTTTTAAGTATTGATAGTGATGAATGTCATAATCTACAATGAATCTCAAAAAAAGATAGTGTTGGAACAGGCTAAGGAGCGAGATACCTAATTATCCAAATGTATAGCCCTCTCAATTCTCATTCTTTACTAATAATCTTCTCTGTCATAAAATCATGAAATAGGCAATGATCTAAAAAGAATAAGATACAGTAATTAAGAGCACGTGTATTTTTTTCTAAAAGAAACAAGATTAAAAGCAAAATGAGGTAAATTGAGAACAAATGTTAGAGGCAATATGTGTGAAATACTGATGGTACCAGAACCAAGGACATTAGAAATAGATCCATTTGTTAGGGTGACGAAAGACATCTGCATATGAAAGGTAGAAAAGAGTTTTTGATTACTCGTCATATAACCTGCAGTACCATAATCAAAGAACCAATGGGGGGAAAAAGAAAAAACAAAAGGAACAATGGTAACCGAACCAAAAAAGGCAAGGAAGGAAAAAAAATTCCTGGAAGACTCCCGAAAACTGAAGAAACTAACAAAATCAACAACAAAAAACCAAAAAAACCAAACAAAAAAAAAACCCCATTAGAAGTAACCATGGGAGCTGACTGTGATTTAGAACCCTTCTGGTTCTTTCTCAGCAACTTCAAACATGTTCTCTCCGTATGAATAGAATCATCATAGTATTAGCACACTAACTTTGACCCTTGGTTTCCAAATTTGGAGTTTCACTTCTGTAAATGTCCTGAGACTAAGGTTTAATGATTTATGTTATTTTTCTGACTAATAAAAACACTAAGTTGTTTAGCATATGAGGCCTGACAACTCAGCATTTTACACAGTACTCTAGTACAAGCTTCCCTCGGAGTAGTACATTCAGGGTCACATAAGATCTGTGATTCGACACATTCATATTGAGATTTAAGGCCAATTAGAAAACTCATAATAACCATTTGTTATCTTCAAGCCTTGTTAAATCCCGATATCAATACTGAAAGGCATTAGTGCGTTCAATTCTTCGTACACCTATTTAAAGTGCATGTCATACGTGTTAATTAACCGATTATATTGTTCAACTTAATAAAACTCATTGCATACATCAAAAATTTGAGAGATATTCTCCCAGAAAACACAAACATCAAATCCTCTAAAACCACTTTAACAGTCTCAATGAGTGATATGACCGGATTAATCAGATTCAATAGAGTTCTATATTTTTATCAATAGTCGGCATCCACTCTCATCCACTCATAATAATGTGGCTCACTCCCAGCTGGAGGATTATCAATGAAGTGAGTCTTGATAAATACTCCTTAGATAGAGTCTCACAATTTTATCCTAATAAAATAATTGATATCAATTAAGTTCTCATTTGTAATCTTAGCTACTGATGAAACTGAACTTGTCACAAGGTGTTTGTGCTCACCGGTTATAATTGATTTCATTCCATGCTAAAGAACAAATTTTCAAAGCACTATGAGACAAATAACTAGAATGATTACCGAATAAACGAAACAATTAGAATTGGAAAGCCAGACAAAATTCGAACACAGCAAACGATGAAATCAACCTAAGGAGAAGAAGCATACAACATAACATAGCAATCGAGGAAATTGACCTAAGGAGGTGTCGGCTTCGTTGATTCCCTAATCTTGTCGACTCAGATCGAGCAAGCAAACAACAACAGGATGCAAATGATGCTTCAAGATAAATGCAGATGATGTTCGAAGTAGATGAATCGCAGGAAGAATTTGAAGACTTCGACGAAGCCAGAATGAGCTCGAGCCGCAAATGATGATGTCACAGAAATTAGTTGAAAACTTTCACGAAGCCAGAACGAACTCGAGCGCAAATGATGATGTCGCGGCAAGTAGTGGAAGACTTCAATGAAGTCGAAACGAGCCCAAGCCACATATGATGATGTTGTAGGAAGCAATCGAAGACTTCGACGAAGTCGGAATGACCCTGAGCAGCAGACGATAATGTCGCAGGAAGCAGTCGACAAAGTCGGAATGAGCTAGAGCCGCAAATGAAGACAAACAATTCTCAAAGGCTAACATCGAAGACAAGGGGAAGACAGGAACGATTCAACGAAGCTTTGATACCATGTGAAAAAAACAGCTTCCTTTATTGTTCACAATTGAAAATATATTTATACACTCCCAGCTCTCAAGATTTCAAATAATTGTAATATAGAAAAGATATTGTAATTAGATCTCCTCTAGTTAGGCTTGTCTCATATCAAGTTTCCTAATATACAAGATTTGGATTTATGACTTTCCATAACAAAGTTAAATGTACTCATAAAAAATGAAGAACTTCTTTAAAATCTTGATTTTCATAATTTAAGCCATATATGATGGGGATGCTAAGTCATTACTATAATAGATACATACTTTTGCAGGTTCTAAGATAGACACTTGAAATAGAATAAAAAAATGGCTTCCAAAATGAAGTAAACCCACAACATTCTATTGTGAAACCTCCCACTACTAAATCTTTAATTTAAATAATTTAAACCAGTTACAAGGGGTTGTTTTACAAAATAGGTCATCTTTATAATTATTATGATAGTTATATATTTTTTATGCTCTACGACGGGAAGCTTGAGAAGGCCTTAGAAAAGTTATGGATGATTGGCTTCAAATGTGAAGTCAACTCAAACCGAAACCTACAAAACCAAATGAAGGGAAAAAAAATTGCAATAAAAACTCAAAAATTCAGAGGCAATGTGTCCGGAAACTCATCAGAAAAATAAAGAAAAATGGCAGTTAGCAGGCATATGGTCCACAATTTCGGTTCACTTTGAGCTAATAACAAGTTATAGAGCTCTGCACTCCACATCTGAAGGTCCTTAAAGAATATAAGAGAGTCTGGATATGAAATTTTGTTAGGAAAAAAAATGGTAGCACCTTACAGCACAGCCAACATAAAACCTTTGAATCATCCAGCCTGAAAAACTTTGATGAACCGATTTCTGAAAAACAAACATGAGAATGAATTAAATTGAGATAGGACAAAAAAATGCATAAATTTCTTGCGGACAAGAAGAGCAACGCAACACCCATAAAGCAGGAAGCTTGCAAAATATAGGCAAAAAAAAGGCTTGCTTAATAATGCTATTTTGATTTTCATGCTCCAAATGAAGGGTTGAGAGGAAAACAGCCTTTACTGCTGCAATTTAATTAATCATAAAATTATTGCTTTTTTAAGTGCAAAAAAAAAATCTGACATGGTAAAATATATAAATATTGGAATGGGTGTTCAATAATGAAAACCAATAACCAGAGGTACAAAAAAAAATTATAAATGAGCTAGGGAGGATAATTCCTAAATGCCTTAATATATCACCAAAAAGAATAAAAAATTAAAGGTCAAGCACTAAATAAAATTAACAGAATTCTGATAATGGATATAAGTGAGACCTTTTTTGAAAAACAACGAAACGGCAGCAAGATGTGTCAAATCAGAAGCTAAAGGTTTTTTTACCAAATGGGCGTAATTTCTAAATATATTTGTCTTTAAAGCAAAAGATGATAATGAAGTTTCATGATGTAGCAATAAAGGCTCTGAATTGATAAAAAAGAAAGATATCAAGTAGCAAAGAAATTGCAATTCAAAAAAAAAGAAGAATCATTGCTATGCAAAATTAAAAATAGTTTTGATGACTCTTTTTTGTATTTCTTTGATGTTCTCTACTTCAAGCGATATCACTAGGCTCCAACTTGGCTAAATGCGCTGTTCTTAAAAAGTTAGAAGGACATACTAGCAATAGCCTATGTTTGAGTTATTTTGACCCTATGTTCGAGTTTCTATTTGACTTGTGTGAGGATAAATAGTCTTGTCGATATAGGGAGTAGAAAATTAATATGCCATTAGTACATTAGCCATTTATTCTAACGGTAGGTTTTAGGAATTGAGCAGGATAATTTCATTGATATGAAAAGTGATAAAAAAATATTATATGAAATATAAATAGGAAATACATAACACTCATATCACTAGGAATCAATTCATTTCCTAATAATCACCCGGAGATAAAACAAAATACATAAATAAGAAATAATCAGAAAAGAAATAAATCAATAATAATAATTTCTAACAAATACGAAATAACTGGAAAGGAAATAAGTAAATATTAATAACTTCTGAAGCTTCCCCTCAAGTTGAAGCATATATGTCAATCATACACAACTTGGATTTGAAATAGTCAAATAACACAGAAAAATATTCTTTATGAGAATATCTGTCAGTTAAGGGTGTAAACAAGTCGAGCTTGAGTAAGCTCAAGCTTTGCTCTTATTCAGCTCGTGAAAAAATAACATTATTTGTGTTCGGCTCATTCATATATCGTACTCAAAAAATTTGACCATATTCCGCTCGTTTGCTCGGTGAGCTAAACACAAGTTGTATGTGAACAATGAGTCACTTTAATAACCCTAGTGATGCAGTTGTGGGATGTGTAGAGAAGATGCGAGATTTAAATCTTATTATTTATACTAAAATACTCAATTAAATAGAATTTAAATATATTTATTCTATCTTTTTAAATTAACTTTAATTGATTAAAAATCTTTGTAGCGTTGTAGTCAATTAAAATATTTAAAAATAGTACTTATCAATTATATATAAATATATATATATATATATATATATTTATTCCGAGCCGAAACGAGTTGAAAACGAACGAACGAAATTTTGTTTATGTTCAGCTCGTTTATATATCGAGTGCAAATAAATTATTCGTGTTTGGTTCCTTTGCTTGGCAAACGAACCGAACACGAGTTGTTCGCGAGCAACAAGTCATTTTGACCGCCCTACTACCAGATGGTCAGTGGAGGGAACAAACTTAGCACAAATCTCTCTAGAATAATTTTTTTCCATGATAAAGTGAAAGTCAATTTCCAAATGGTTGTTACGATCATGCGGAACGAATTATAAGCAATGTTGATAGTGACTTTATTTTCATAAAACAACAGCAGAGGATTAGTGACTGATATACGTAACTCAGGGAGTATGATGCGTAACTAGAGGGCTTAACACACCCTTAATGACAAAAGGAAACAAGGCTTCAACTCTGCTACGTACAACCACATATTGTTTCTTAATTTTCCACATGACAAGGTTTTCCCACACGAATGAGCAATAACCTATGATAGAACGTAGATCTTGGATGGACCCGACCCAATCAAAATACATATAAACTGCAACATAGCGAGAGGTGCGATGAGAGAACAACAAACCAGCTCCCAGCATGTCTTTTAAGTAGTGGAGGATCTGATAGAAAGTCGTGAGATGGTGCTCGTAGAGGTCACGCATGAACTGACTTAAAATACTAACCGCGTGAAAAATATTTGGGAGTGTATGGGTGAGATAAATGAGTTTACCTACTGGGCATTGGTTGAGTGTTTTGTTCACCGGAAGGACCATGGGAAATTCTGTCAATTTCCCATTGGGGTCCATCGGAACACCTACCAGTAAGCAAAGAAGTTGATTAGTTTCAGTGAGTAAATCTATCACATATTTGCGTTGGGAAAGGCCAATGCCACGAGAGGAACGAGCTACTTCAATTCCTAGAAAATACTATAAGTCTTTCATCTCAAAAGATGCGGTCAGTATGTCTTTGAAAGAATCCAAGGTCGAATGATCGTTACAAATGAGCATGATGTCGTCAACATAGATAATAATGATGACAATACGGTCACCAGCAGAATGGGGGGAAACGGTTATGATCAGACGGGGCCTGAGAGAAACCATGGCCCACTACAACTTACGTAAATTTGTCGAACTAGGCTAGTGGAGATTGTTTCAAGCCATAGATAGACTTACGCAATAGGCGCGCTTGTTAACAAGGAAACAGAGAGTCAAAGTCTAGTGAGAGAGACATATACATCTCAGCGAGATCGTCGTTAAGGAAAGCATTTTTATGTTCAGCTTAAGCAAAGATCAATCAATGTTCACAGCTAGGGATAACAGATCCCGAATGGTATTTAGTTTAGCTACCAGAACAAATGTCTCTTAATAGTCAACCCCATAAGTTTGTAAATATCATTTGGCGATCAACTGCACCTTGTTGTGTTCAAAGGATCCATCGAAGTTAAATTTGATGCAGAAAATCCACCTACAACTCACCATTTTATTTCCCAGAGAATATCAACCACATCCCAGGTATGGTTTCATTGAAGAGCATTCATCTTGTCCGTGATAGCAGCCTTCCAAAATGGATCAACCAATGTTGCCTCAATAGTGGATAGAAGAACGATCCTTCAAGGATGTGACAAATGCTTTGCAGGTCGGAGATAAGGTGTCGAATGAGACGTATTTCGTCATGGGAAATGAGTGCATGATCATACCTGTTTGCTTACCTAAATGGGGGAATTCAACTCTTTACTCGGTTCAGGAGAGATCCCCATAAGTTGAGAGAGCATCATTCCGGGGACGTCAGTTAGAGCGGACTTCAAGACCTGCAAAGGGCAACGGGCTCAACGATAGGAGCATTGGGACGAGTCTCAACAAAGGGTTTTGTACGATGATTATAGACATGGAGAGAGGATGAAGGTGTTGTTGGTCTGGCTGGTGGGAAATCCAATGGAGTTGAGGGTTCCTCGGACATCATGGTCGTAGAATTAGGTAGAATGTCCAACAGAGTCAAAAAGGAAATAGTGTCCAAAAATTCAAGCTCCTTCTCACTTAAGGCATTGTTAAGGGAGAAAGGGACTTTGAAAAAAATAAGACGTCTGCACTGACAAAGATTTTATTGGTGGTAGGATTAAAATACCAATAGCTTTTTTGACTGGTGAAATAGCTGAAGAAAACGCATTTAATTGAGCGAGAATCAAGTTTACTAGAGGTTAGGAAAACGCTCCAAACAAAGGTCATACATCTAAATATTTTGGGATCTAATGTGGAGAAGAACTAATTGGTAGAAAAACAAAACATCAAGATGGATAGAGGGATCCGAAATTTGTGTATCTTTTTGGTAACTCTATTGGTGAGGTAAGTGGCAATAAGGAAGACATCAACCAAAAAACGTTTAGGAACATTAGTTTGAAACATAAAGAAATGAACAACTTCGAGAATATATCTATTTTCCCGCTCGACTATCCCATTGTGTTGAGGGGTATCCATACAGAAGCTATGATGGAGGATGACCTTACTAACCAAGATTCTCCTAATACAGAGTTAAAGTACTCACAATCATTGTCGGCCCGAAGGACTTGAATAGAGGCTTTGAATTGGGTCAAAATGAATGAGTAAAAATATTTAAAAATAAACAGAACCCCATATCTATCTTTTATATATAGACTCAATTCATTCGAGTGTGGTTACTAATTAGAGTAAGAAATGACTGCTTATTGCTATAGCTCTGAGTTCGAGAGGATCCCCTTAAGTCATTATGAATAAGTGAGAAAAGACAGGAAGAAGTGTAAGGGTGAGATGAATCTGGTACACATTAATGTTTAGCTAATTGATAAATTTCATAATTACAAGAAGATGGATATTTATCAATAAACATCAAAGGTACAATTATTTAAAGATGGGATGACCCAAAAGATAATGTAAACGCATAGTTGGACATGCAGTTAAAAAGGAAAAACTACAACTACGAGATTGAGTGTCAATATTATCCATGTAATTTTCTTGAAAAAATCTGAGTCTTGCTACCCATTTAGTAATTCCAATCATCTTCCTCATACAATAATCCTAAAAGGCACAAACATTATAAGAAAAATGAGCAATACAATTAAGGTCACATGTTAACTTATTGGCTGACAAGAGGTTGCACTTAAGCAAAGTAAGATGTAATATGGATCCCAATGCCAACCCGGTTGTTAATACAACCGACCCTTTACGCCAATGGAATTATATGAGTCGTTGGTAATTTTAGCAGAATCTCATCAGGAATACGGAGAGAATATCGAGAAAAAGTGAGAACACCAGATCATGTGGTTTGTGGCACCTGAATTAATAATCCATGAGTTAGAATAAGGAAAACCGGCGAGTGCCATAGAGATGTTACCTTGACGGACATGAGAAGTCGATGTGCCGAAGGAGAACTAAAACCAAGCTACTTAATCAAGTGTTTCATCTGATTCTTAATAGTGTCCGGTGAGTGGAAAATGGTCCAAGTAGGAATCGGCTGAATAATAGTTGATTCTAAGGTCGTGGCAAGGCCTTTCGCGCAGAAGATTTGGTTGAAGACTATTTATTGGTTTCTAATGTAAATTCCAACACTTGTCTTGAGTATGGCAGGGTTTGTAGCAAAAGTCAAATGTAGAGTGATTGGCTCGCAACGGTATGGTAGAGTGGAGTATTGTTGAAGACATAGGTTGATGAATCGGTTGAAGAGTTGAGTTGTTGAGCATGACAAGATCTCTGTGAAAAATATATGGGTTGAAGAGGGTCAAGATCAGCAGTCGCGGACTTCATCAAGTTCTTATTCAGACCTGCCAGAAATCGGAATATGCGCTTCTTTTCAAGATTATTTGGAAGATGAAATGATTTGCACGTGAGTCCCAAGTGTAGTCATAACAGAGGTCACATTACATCCATAAAGCAATCAAGTCATTGTAGTATTGGGTCAACGTCTTCAAACCATTTTTAGCCTCGCAGATCTTATTAGAAAGATCATAGAGTTGTCCAGAATTACCAACATCCGAGATGGTATCAAGAACAATAGTCCAGATGGCACTTACGAACGGAAGAAACAGGTAAGAACGTCCAATAAAGGTCTTTAACCAACAATGACATAACTATGGAGTTTTCCACTTCCCACGCAACATATGTTGGGTTAGTAATCTGAGATTCACGAATCATTCCCGTAAGGTGACCAAATTTAATCCTACCTTTGACGAACAACAAAACAACTTGAGACCATTTAAGGAAATTGGAGCCATTGAGTGGTAATCGGGAAATTCTTTGGTTTCAAGTCCTCCAGTCTGCGGAGGGATGTAGATGGATGGAGATCCTCCAGTAGATTCAAAAACTGTGTCAGACATAGCCTCAATTGTTCAAAAAACATCCATGGCTACGATGGAGCCAAGGAGACGTTTGGATGTCAAGACATGGCTACCAAGGAACAAGGACTGCAAGGATCTCTAATCAGCACTAGGGAGATCTGGTTAGGCAAAATGAAGATTCAACTGCAAAATAGGAGTTTAGCGGTTCTTGGGAGGAAGTTCGGCGATTAGAAGGATTTTGGGTCAGGAAAACCTGCAGGGAAGAAAATTGGCTGCATAAAGTGGGTCCGGCTGCTAACTTAGGGAAGGTCCAACAAGAAGTCTAGTTCTAGTAAGGGAGTCCAGCGCCTGGAGAAGGGAGGACACGCAGCTATAGGCCAGCAGGTGAAGATTTCGATGGCTGGAGAAGAATCCTGCTGGCTTGGGTTAAACCTTGTGGCCCCAATAACATGTAGGTTTTAGGAATTGAGCAAAGATAATTTCAATGATATGAAAAGGGGTATAAATGAAGGTTACATGAATCATAAAATAGAAAAAACATAACACTCATCTCAATCTGAACTAATTATTTTCCTAATAACTACCCTGAAAAAAAAGAAAAGACAAAGTAGAGAATACATAAAATAGAAAATAACTGGAACGAGAACAAATCAATACCAATAACTTCTAACAAATAGAAAATAACCGGAAAGAATATAAATCAATACTAATAACTTCTAACGCTAACAAATATTAATTTAATGTTTCAGAACCTCTATAGATTTTCTACATTACTCTCCATAAAAGATGTATTTACTGAAGATGTGACAAGAAATTTTCAAATAATACAGTAGTCCTCAGCTCTAGAACAGAAAAGGAGCGGTTGCTTCATCAATCAATTGCCTGTAGATCAATAATAAGTTACTATGAAATCCACATTGAATCTCTTGAAATAAAATAAAGGGGGTTACCTTTAACCTCGCAAACCAACTGCATAGATTGTTCTGCAAGTGACACCAGGAACTGGTAGCTTGGATAGTCATTATTAAATAAAATTTCATCAATTTGCCTAAACATTCCTTGTTCCTTTCCCTTCTGCATTTTCAAGGACATTGCTATCCAATCATCGGTAATAATTCTAAAAGCATAAAAAAGCACATATGAAGAACAAAAAAGGCTGGCAAAAAAGAAATCATAAAAATAAAACCAAATATAATTATACAGAAACAAGAAATAACAATCATTTCAACAGCCAAAAAAAACATGTTCACGACATCTAATTGCAGTGATAAAAAATTGTATAAAAAAGCGAGTGAGTTGAATTTTGTGATAACTATTAAAGAAAAACCATACCTGTTTAAAGCTGAAAGAGAGGAGGGAGGAAGAAGCGAGAAGTTGAAAAGGCTTAGAAGGTAAATATCATTTTTTTTGTGATTCCTTCTGCAAATCAAGTTTGTATTTAGATTTTTCAGTTTGTAAATTTGAAAGAGAAAAATGTCTTCCTAGGTAAAAATTACATTTTTGGGTTAATTGATATAGATTTGTTTTAACAATGGTCGACTGTTTAAAGAAAATTAAAACTTGTAACTGCACCTGCCCATAGATCCTGCTACCTGTTTCCACTTTATTCAGTATTTTATTCTTCTCCTCCCGTGGACAGTTTCATGAAAACACTCCACTCTCTAGTTTGTAAGCCACAAACTGAACTGCCCTCAACCAGTCTTCTTCCCTGCCCTGTTATCACCCACTCACCAGCTTGGTCCTTCGCCTACACCACTCACCAAAGCCCTCTCTTGCACCCTTCCCGGTTTGCAAGCCCAGCTGCACGTAAAGAGCAGAACTTTGCCTATCTTCCTCTTCATTCCTTGCTCGCCTCCCTGCCTCACATGCAACCCCAAGCCGTGAGCCCCTCTTATGCCCTCACATAATATTGGAGTCAATTGCACGATCCTAAACCCAGGCGGCTCTTGGTGTGCAATATTTGGTCAAATCTGAAAAACCAAACCGAACCGAATAATTTGGATTGATTCAATTCGGTTTCAAAAATGTATTTTGGTTTTTAATTTTTAGAACCTTAATATTTAGTTTTCAATTTATTTGTTCGGTTTGAGTTTTCATTTAACCGAACAAACCGAAAATCAAAATTTAATTAAATTTTCTTATTATATTTTAGTGGCATTTATATACATACCACCCAATTTCTATGTATTTATATATCTAACACCTAAACTCTACTTTATCGATTTATATCACCCAAATTTACCATTTTAAAGTTTAAAAAGTGAAATAAACCTCTTCATGCATAAGTAATGTGACATTAATGTAAAAATTGAAGTATAGGTACTAGCTATGTAAATAAAGAGGAATTTTGTAAATCCTCGTATTTTAATCTTATGGTAAAAACCAAAGTTTACCATTTATGCAAACTTTGATTAAAATAAATGGATGATTCATGAAATTAATTGATAGTATACATTTATGATATGTAATTCGTAAAGTTGGTTCATAATCAAGGTCCAACAAACAATTAAATTTTGGATTATTCATAACCGAAGCATATAAACCGAATCAACTCTTTATTGGTCGGTTTGGTTTTATCAAAATTTTTATTGGTTTGATTTTTTAGATTTTGAATTTCGGTTGCAATCAGTTTGACCAATTTGCAAACTAATCGACCTGAACTGACCAAATACTCATCCCTACAAGTCGGAACACACTATCCTCTCTCTTTTTATTTATTTATATATATATATATATATATATATATATATATATACACACACACACATATATGTACATGTACATGTACATATATGTAGATGTAGATGTAGATGTACATATAATATGTATACATATACATATGTGTATATATGTATATATATATATATATATATATATATATATATATATATATATATATATATATATATATATATTATTTATTTTATTTTATTTTAAAAAGCCCAAGGGCTGATATATTAAAGATAAGGATACAGATAGGTTTGTATGGGTGGGCCTAAACACCCAACCCACACGGTACAACACACATCAAAAATGTAAAAGATGGGTACATATATAAATAAAAAGAAACCCAAAAACCACTCGGGCGCTAAAAAGTATGGGTCATCCCAATATATATATATAGTGTATATTATCAAATAAAAAAGGTGAAAATTGTGATGAACTTTGCATCATCTCCTCTTCGTTTTCAAATCACGCTCGAATGTATAAATTACAAAAAAGTTTAAGTGCTTGTTTCATTATTCCAACACCGCAGGAAAAATTTGTGTTTGTGCAAATTGTGTAGGTTAATTCAAAGCACATATGTGTCTTATAAACCGATGGGTTAAATTTCATAACAGGTTCATTGCATGTCTATACATGTCTTATATATTGGTGGGTTAGAAGAATGGTCGTCATGCCTCAAACACTGACCATGTGAATCCTATAGACCGACGAGCAGGCTGGGCACTCTCCTAAATGGCGCACTAAGCGGGGGAGACGACTTAAGATTACCAAAATTTCTAATTATCTTCAATTTACAAATAACCTATATTTGAACTAATTGAACATTACTTTAAAGTGATTTAAAAAAAAGAAAAATATAAACTGTGAACTAAAAGACAAAATGATAATTTTATTCATCATTTAATTCTTTTAAAATTACTAAAATTAAATATGATTTGAATTTGTATAAAAGTTATTGGAAACCTAATGAGAGCAAATTAATCTCTCGCTAATTATAAGAAACATCAAAATTGTGGGTTACAGTCATACTTGAAAATGCTTGAATCAAAATCAATATTTTAAAGCAAATGAATGTCAATATGTGGTTTATTGAAATACATAAAGAAATAAATGTAAGCATAAAAATGTTGTTTTCTTTAAATGTTAAACACAAACTTAAACACGTGGATTCGCTATATATTTGCAAGAGAACAGAAGCCAGTATAAATAAAGATTAAAATGAACACCTGCATGCATCAATGTATTCATTCCTAAGGCAATTTTATTAAACTTCAAGTCTAACATGTGATTTTTAAATAATTATTAACTCAATTCATGCTTTCAAATCGAGCAATTTACCTTAAAATATGCAAAGTTATCTAAATTAGTCAAACATATGAAATTAAACGCTCGTATGTAATTCAACCAAGGTATACATTGGAAGCAAGTTTTTTAGTAATCAAACAACATAAATAGGTACTAGCGATCATGCAACAAGAATTTTAGCACTAGATAAGAGAGGGTTGGGCTGAAATAGAAGAGGGGAAGTTGGGTTCACAAGTAGGAGAGTATGGTTCACGATATATATTATTATATTTATTGATTTTAATTAATTTTATTGATTAAAAATAGATTACAAGCAAATTATAATATATAATTTTGTGTAACTATTTCACAATTAATTAATTTAATAAATTCTAATTAATTATAGTTAATTTAATAAATACTTAATCAATAGTAATTAAATAATAATTAATGAATATGCATGTATGTGTGTGTGTGTGTGTGTGTATCACACACACACACATGCTGTAAATACAAGTAATAAAGAGAATAAATTAAGTTAATTTAGTCAAATTGTGTTAATTGATAATTAATCCTAAATTATTATTGATATAATAATATTACTATTAAATCAATAAATAAATAGATTCTCGTTGATTAAATTTAATTTAAATAATATATCATATATGATATGAATTATCACCGAACACCAAGCTCAACATCAAGTATTTAACAAGTTACTAACAAATTGAACTATGTTCATCTTTGGATCATTTTAAGCTGCTTTTATTTATTAATTAAGCTGCTTTTTCTAGTGTCACTCAATTTATATCTGGATTGTAAATTGTTAGCAATAAAAAATGAATGTATAAATTCTAATTTCATCATCCGACCATCTTTCGTGTCTTGAAAACTCCAAGCCCACGGCCAGGCCGTGACAAGTATTCAGTTTATTCAATAGTCTTCTAAAAATCACTAAAAATTTTCTCATTTTTATCTGAAATGATAACATGATGGATCTCCGCAATAAGTGGAAAAATAGAGGGTAGATTTTTGGTCAAAAAATTCTGAAATTCACTTTGTTGGGGCTACCATGAATCTGGTATCAGCTCCTTGGATGTACTATCATCTAGAGCAATCAATGATAATCCTGATGGTGCTTCTTCACTGGTTTAGTAAGAAGGATCCATCGCATTACTAACATCTCTCTCTCATCAGCTGGAAATTGGTACTCCTCATTTGCATCATCATCTTCATTAGTGTCTCGTGTTTTACTGTCCATGTTTTCCACTACTCTCTCCTCTATAAATGAGAGTATCTTACTGTTTGAGCAATCTGATGCAATATGCCTAAAGCCATGGCACTTGAAGCATTTCCTGACTGAAACAGATTTGAGAGTGTTGGTGGGTATCACATTTTCTCTACTCTGAATTGATTTATACACTGATGGGTTCAGCTTGAGTGCTCCACTAGATGTACTCATATTGCTCAATTTGATGGTTAAATTTAATTTGGAGGGTAGTGTGCAACTAATACTACTATATTGTCTCTCCACCTTTAGGGCTAGAGTCTAGACATCATGTAATTTCCAATATGGTTGTAACTGCACCACGTTCTCAATGTAGTGTCTCAGTCCTCCCAGATATCGAGTTATGATTTCTTCTCGGGCACCACTAACTCACACTTCAGCATAAATTGCCCAAAATCACATGTATACTTCTATAATGAGAGATCTTTCTATTGTAAGCGATGAAGTCTAAAGAATACGTCCAATTTGTAATGCATTGGTAGGTACTTCTATTGCATTTTCTTTTTCATCTTGAACTAGGTAATATTTTTGCTTTCTCTCACGTTGGCTTAGTTGTTTCAAATTTTCCCATCACAAAGATGCATGCTTCTTTAACTCAATGACGGCTAGTTTTACCATGTTGTCCTATTGGAGGTCTTTGTACTCAAAGACACATCCATTGTTTAAAGCTACTCAATGAACTCGTTCGGATTCATGTGACCGTTAAAATTCATTAAATCCACATTTACTCCAAGAACCTAGCTTCTCTAGTATTACATGCCAAATTGCTAGGATATTTGTTATTTGTCACCGAAAAACTTCTCGATGAAAGGGATTCAATTCCCTCAGTCGATGTCGTTTAGAGGAAGATAAGTGATGAAATGTATTTTTGGACAACATATTGAGCTGTTCAACAGTTTTCCCTGCTGAAAACAACAAGGCTGATGACAAAACAGTGCAGTACAGGAAACAAGGAGGTTCACACCAATTCCTGAGGAGGATACAGACATAATACATGCAAAAGGAAAAGGTTAAAACACTCCTTAAGGTTGAAAGCAGAGATACAATCTTTAAAACACAAACAAAACTCAAGTTTGCTAAACAAGAAAATAACATGTAAATAAACCTAATAAAAGATTATCCTTACTAGATATAACAAAAATAAGAAATTAGGAAAAAATGATAACAATTCTCGTAAAAATTGGCAACCAAGTGAAAACAACTCATTCAGTCTCCCTGATTCTACAAGCTGGTATGATCCCGCAATTGGGAGATCATGAGACTTCAGATCCCGAATACATAAAAGATAAACACCTACAATTCAAGAGATAAGCAATCTCTCACAAATTTAACCCTAAATTCAAGACAATAACACATATAGCCTAACCCTAAACATATTAAGCCTTATTTATAACCCACAATAAGAACTAGCAAAAGACTAAGATACCCAGTCTTGAACGGCGCTGTATGTGCTGGTCTAAAAGAATGCTTTGCACAAGATCAATTACTAATTGAATGAATCAAGTCTACTATCTCCAAATAAGTTGAGTCAAGTTGTTCCTGTCATGTCTTCCAAAGAGATATGGCAGAATTCATGTCACAATTATTCTGGATTATCTATGACGACAGTCATGAAATTAAGATGTGAACATCAATGACTCGATAAAAAAAAATACATGGGATCAAAAATAACAACAAGATCTCTATCTTCAACAATGAGTTTGCTCATATTAGTGATCATGTTCGTGACAAGGAGAAGGTGATGCATACTCTTAAAGCTTATGATAAGAATTCAAAAGGCTTGTTATTTCTGCTCCTAGTGGACTCACTAGTGTTTTTTTCCTATCTTTGACAGTATGATTCAAGGAAAGTTGCTTAACCGAAACATTTTAAGAATCATTTAGATATTTGAATATTTAATTCTTTAATGCTCATAAAACTTCCACGCATAGTGTTGCAACACATAACTCTTTGAAATGATGATGATTGAGCAAACTATTCAAAATTCTAAGCGTTTAATTTTCAAGTATAATAAGTCTAATTCTGAAGTTTACACTTCTTAATTGGAAGCCAAAAAACAGAATCAATAGACATATTAATGATATGTTCTTAACAGCATACACAAATATAAATATGCTACAAGATATTATCTGCATTTTAAAAAGACTGTTTCAAAGCTAAATTTATGGACCTAGGAGAGAATTATACAAAATTGTCTAGAAGCTAACAGCATTTGCAGATTAGGCCTACTATTTTTTGAATCTTCAAACATAAGCTTTATTTGGTATAGACTAGCACGGATTGTGATGTGCACAAGCAATTGAAACGTGATGTGGGAAGTCTCGTAACGGGAAACAACTCCTGTTTTCATACTTGAACCGAACCAGTCCAAATTTTTTGATATTGTAGAGTCGGTCAGTCCTCTTGAGCCACTCCTCATTATCCTAGGGTTCAATGTTTGTGTTCCTAATGTTCTAGGTTTAGTTTAAGTGTATTTTTTGTCAAGACAGCTGTCAACGTCTCTGTTTTTCCCTTTGAGGGTTGTATCCCAGAGTTTGACTGGTGTTCCGGCTGTATCTCGCTCCAGAGGTGGTGCTTGTATTCCTTGTCCACTTCTGCATCCTCCCCATGTCCACTCTCCATTGCTGCAGGCACCCCAAAACAGAAACCCGTTGTTGTTTTCATTGCAGTTTTACAATTTCAACCACCTGTCCTTGCTGCCGCAAGCCCCGGACAACTGTCCTCATGCTGTCCTGCAATCCCCAGCATACCAGTCGCTGCCTCCGTCATTCTCTCTCACTACCTTCACTCAGAACAGTGCCTATTTGCTGTTCACCTGCAGTTCCAACCATCCAGCCACCTATTTCTCTCATTCCAACTTGCTGTCATTGCCACAACTCCTCCCGTTCGCAGCCGCCATCCTCCTCCCTAGCTGCCGCAGCCCATAAAAACCCCTCCCAGCCACTTCCCTGCTGTCCAGCCCTCACTTTCTTGCTGCACCAGCCCGAATAGCAATCATGCTTTGCCGCTCCTGCAGCTTGACACCTCCCCCCCAACGGTTACACAAATCTACTTCAACCACGCCTTCCAGCACTTCCCACACTATTTGCTACCTCTTTGGCGATCAAACCCTCGCTGATGACCTCCACCACCCCGAGATACAATCTAGTTTAAGTGCTTGTGTCATGTTTGTTACTATTTCTATTTAGATTTGTGAGATTGTATTTCCCTACTTTAAATTCAGCAATAATATTTGATTTTCCTATTATTGTTTGGGTTAACTTCAGTACCATAGACTATAGAAAATATTTAATTTGCTGCATCCCTACATGCAGTTTTGCGCTTATGTTACCCAATTTTGATAAAATTCTTATTTAATTTGATAGTTTTCTTTACAATTCATTCATGTTAAGTACAGATTCTTAAATTCTCCAATCTCATAAGATCTACTAATTATTTTGCTGTTACAAAAAATTTGTTAACTGCACTGATTTCTGTATAGGAAATTTAAGCATGTGATTTCGATATTGCAAGAGTCTAAGTGTTTTTTGGTTAACAGGTAAGATGGAAAGACAACCAATAGTTTAGCTGCACGTAACCTGTGTTCAGGCAAAAACAGGAAAGGAGCTGTCTGCTGTTCCACTGCACTTCCGTTCAAAAACAAAATTTCATAAGAAAAGCCATTTGTTGTGCCAACATAGAAGCCCCACCAACATGAACTATAAACAATTTAATCATTGCAGGGTAACAAACAGACATATAGCCCTTCCCAGCAAATACTATCATCAACAGCAACCACCAGCTACTGCATGCAAACGTTAACCGCTAGCTTAGCATGGCGAACAGTTACATACAAAAAACTTAAAAGCTTGCATCTATATGCAGGGGGTCAAGTAGTTTTCTTTTGGTGAACAATAATAAAAATCACATTATTTAGGATATAAAATATACAGCCAATGAATAGACGTTACAAAGCAACCACAATAGAACTAAATCATAAGTAAGATGTTTTATTTTTGCTGAAATCGCAGGCCTAAGTAATGCCGAAAGCTAATGTTTGGTTTTGAGATTTAGCACATGGTAAATTTTTAAGAGAATACTCCACATTTTGTCTGGCTTCGTTTAATCATGCATTGCTTTCAGCAAAAGAAACAAGTCTAATCTTAATTTTACCTTTAATCGCGCATTGCTGAAAATAGGCAAAAAGATGAAAATGGGATCAACAGGAGTGCTGAAGTATAAGCTTCCATCTGCAACGAGGGAAAAAAAACGGAAGGTTGAAATAATCAAAGCTTTTACTATAATGACCAGATATCTCTCTGAAGAAACAGATTCGTGTCTGTGTTTCTCATGGAAACATCAAGTGGAGAAAAACAACTCCCTTAGAATTAATTATCAACAAAAATGCAACCAGAAATTGTTAAGATGCCCTGAAGGATCCGCTGGCCCTTACCATCAAACAACACTGAAAAATATTTATATAAATAACATCATAAAAATGATTCTTATGAAAGTGTGATATGGGAGCTCTAGTTTTTGCCTCCAGCAGAAACGAACCTAAGGATCGTCCGTCCATGGATTGTTCAGGAAAGCCTGAACCGAACCATTTCAGGTTTTTCCCAAACTCTATTGGGCCGGCCAGCCCTCTTAGGGCTTCTATTTACTTGTTATAATTAGAATTAAGATTACTTGTATGATTTTTATTATATATTTTGCTTTGAAATGGTTTTGGGCACTTTTGGTTTATTTAATGTTATTAGAAACTTATTTCTCTATTTTTCTCTCTGCTTGAAATGTTGTACTTTTTTCAGGTGGTATGACTGTAACTTGATCGAGAATAGGCGGTAGATCTTCTGAACTTCTGAATACCTCTGGATGCTTGCCTACATCCTTTCCCTCGGATGTTTTCACCCAGGACAGCTGCTGTAGCTATCCGATTCCTTCACAAGCACCCTCTCTTCAGTTGCTCTTACATTTACTCTTATCCTACATCCATCCTAACCCTTCACTTGATCCATATCCATTGTTAAACCATAGATCAGTGTCATTCGGTGGCAGAGAATAAACCCTAAACCCATAACCCATGCCATAACTCCAGTCAAATCTAATGAATTTGGAATACACCAATTTTCCAATTTGAAATACACAAGTACCTTCCACCTAAAACTAAATATAACTTTCAGCAAAACCCCAGATCCAAAATTACCACTTTGACCGAAACTAAAGAGAATAAATCACCATGCTACCAAGGAGAAACTCCCAAAGGATTAATCAAGAACGAAGGAATATATGGCTAGCTCCTTTTGAAAAAAGGGAACATGAGAAGTCACTCACAGCAACAACAGCGACTGCTTGAATGGAGAAGAGAAAAAACCTTTTTTGTTTGGTTCTTTGAAAAATAAATGCAATGTAAAAAGAATATAGTGAAATTGAAATTAAGTGCATTTGAAATATTTTAAGGTTAGGTTTGAGTTAAAGTAATTGCAAGTTTTTTTATTTCTGAAGAAAAAAAATTAATGTAAAACATGTTCGACGATGACCAATAGTGGCCAACAAGAGCGGTGACAGCTGCAGTTTTCAGTGCATTAAAAAATCAATCAAATCTAATGAATTTGGAATACACCAATTTTGAATTGTAGTGTGAATGTCAAATTAACCAAAATTTTATATTGCGTTCTTTTTTCATTCAACCAAACATCAAAATTTTAAAACCCTGCATTCGGTTTACCTTTACACCATAAACACACATAACCAAATAGTCCCTAAGAAGCCGCAAACGATGAAGCGTTGATGTTGCGTCATTTTGGCATTGAGTATAGCAGGAGAGGGTGACTTCTGTATGAAGGTTGATTTATCGGCTTTTCACAGTTGTATGATCAAAAACGGATTCATTGAGTGGTTCCAAACAGTAAATCAAGTCCTTGAGTACATAGTCGTTTCACCTAAATAAAGGGTGACGCTAGTTGTTATTAAGTTAAAAAAGAGTGATTTTAAGTGATGGGAGAACTTAATATGCATGTTTTAAATTGCATTGTGAATTCCATATACACCAAAATTTTATACTACAATCACTTTTTTCATTCTGAACACCAATATTTAAAAAAACCCTACATGTAGTTTTTACACCGGAAACGCATTAAATAAAATATCCCCTAATAAGCCAAAAGAAATGAAGAGCAACGTTGCATTGGTTCAGCATTGAGTATAAAATGAGCGATTGTAACTTTGAAGTGAAGATTAGTTTACCAGATTTTGACGTTCGTATAGATCTGATGATTCATTCGGTGGCTCCAAACAATAAAACAAATTTTTGAGTTTAAGGACATTTCACCTAATAGAATAGTGAGGCTACATACTATTAAATAAGAAAATAGTGCTTCACTATAATGGGAGAATTTGAAGTGTCGATTTTGAACTATAGTGTGAGTCCAAATTTATTAAAATTTTACAATGCATTCATTTTCATTCACCCAAACATCAAAATTTTAAAAACCCCAATATTTAGTTTACTTTACATCAAAAACACAGGGAATCAAACAACCTCTAAGAAGCCCCGAATGACAAAGGGCAAATGTTGCATTAGTTTAACATTGAGTATAGAAGTGAGGGTGACTTTGAAGAGAAGATTGATGTAACGGATTTTGATGGTTGTATTGATTTAGACAAATTCATTGAGTGGCTCTAGATAAATAAACATGTCTCAATTGAAGATTGAAGCTAATTGTCATTAAGGATTCGTTTGGGGCAGCTTGTGCGTTTCAAGATAAGCTGTTTATCCTGAAACGCGGCTCGCGTGCCGGCCGCAGGAGTCGGCCCGTGGCCTGCGTTTAGTGTAAAAACCCAAACGCAGTTTCGGATAAGCTGACAAAAAGCGCGAACCAAACGGTATGGCAGCGTTTTGAAAACGCCGCCCGCACTTATAAGCTGCCCCAAACGGACCCTAAGTTAAAAAACAATGTTTTCCTATGGTGGGACAATTTGAAGTGTCTGCATTAATATGAGGGAAAAAAAATCATAAACTGGTTTAAGATAAAGAAGAAGATGAAGTGCAAATGCCTCCCAACACATTATAGACAGGTTCAAGCTTCACCATTTGCAGCAGGACATATTAGTAGATAAATATACTACTGAATTTGAAAAACCAATACAAAAGTGTGAGTTCGTAGAACTAGAAGAAAACACCATAATCTAGTACCTTAGAGAATTAAGATCTTTTATTGGATCTTGCAAGTTATACAAACCTTAGCCTTGAAAGTAGAGAAGCAGCAAAATAGCATCAGCGCCACTTCAAATAGGGTTCGACCATTAGATCGGGCAACAAAAACACACCGACCAGAGTGCCAAGAAGTGCCCCTAGTGACAAGAAATCAGCACATAAGAAAAAAGAATTGATCATGCCAACACACCCAAGACATTCATAGCTAATAAATGTTTCAATTGGCATGGGTATGGACACATAGCATCCAACCAATGGAAAAAAATGTGGTTTTGATAGAGCAAAATGCAATGGAAGCACAAGATAATGTAGATTATGGAGATGAGAAGAATGGGAAGGAGTATCAGCTACTCGAGATGAGGGTGAGATGTTCGTGGTTCGACAAGTTCTCCAAACTGAACCCAAGAGAAAGTAAGGAGGGGATAAGGCATAACATCTTTCGTACTCATTACATAATGAATGAGAAGGTATGCAACCTCATTATAAACAGGTACAGTTATAAAAATGTGGTGTTTGTCTAGATGGTGGACAAATTAAACCTCACGACAAAGAAACAATCTCAATCACAATTTAACTAGGTTGAAAAACGAGAATGAGATCAGTTGATAAGAGAAGTTTGGAAGAGTTGTCCATTTGAGACAAGCTACAACATCAAGTGTGGTGTGATATTTTGTAGATGCATGCATGCCAAATTATATTGGGTCGACCATGGCAATATGGCAAAGATGCACTTCATAATGGCCACAAAAATAACTAATCATTTATGAAGTACAAGAAGCATATTATCTTTCTACCTTTGAATAAGTAAGCAGTGATGAGTACTCAAACAGAAAAGAAGTTATAATACCTTGTGCTAATTTTTTTATAAGCTATGAGAGACAACAGTGGGACTGGTCCTAGTGATGTTAGAGGGTAGTGAGAGGGAGGAGTAGCTACATGAGGTGATGTGAACTATATTGGAGGAGTTTCAAGATGTCATGACTGATAGCTTACCATATGAATTACCACCGTTGCATGGGATTCAACATGCCATAACTCCCATTCCAGAATTAGTGCTCCCAAACCGACTAGCTAACCTAATGCTACTAGTAGAGTATGAGCTGGAGAAACAAATGTCGATTGAATGACCCTGGAGTTAATCGTGAGAGTATCAGTTTTTGTGTTCTGCCAAACTTATTTATGTCTAAAAACAAATTGTGATGTATATTTATTGACAGCAGGGCAGTGAACAAGCTCATCATTAAATACCAATTATATATTTCAAGAATGAATGATTTATTGGATCAGTTGCATGGAGAATGAATATTTTTCAAGATAAACTTGCGGAGTGAAGGCCCAATGATGAGTGAAAGACAGCCTTCAAGATGTGGCATGAATTGTATGAGTTGATGGACGTGTCTTTTGGCATGTCCAATGCCTCCAAAGCACCTTTACAAGGCTGATAAACCAAGTTTTTCAAGCCTTCATAAAAAAAATTATGATCATGTATTTTTACCATATTTTATTATACAGTAGTTCAAATGAGGAGCATTTATAGTAATTGTGACAGGTGCTTAGAGTTCTACGAATATAGCAATCGTATGACCACCCAAAGTATCATTTTCTAACACAGCAAACATGCTTTCTTGGATATATTGTTTCATATACCAGCATCAAGATAGACCTTATGAAGATTGAAGCTATTGTGAACTAATCTAGCCCACAATCATTGAGTCATTATCTCTTATTGATCACTACTATGCATTCAAAGGTAATAAGCATTGAGTTGGTAAGGGATACACAACTCATGGGGATTTCCAGAAAATTTGGATTCATTGTCAAGAAAAACCGTACGAATAGTTTCATATATTGAATCGTCATTTGTTCTATCAAACAAATGATGCATTCTTAGAAGTTTAGTCATTAGGAGTGTCACAATGGAGGGATGGGTGGACCTTTCCACAACAAAAGGGAACTTTTACTGGCATAGGTTGACACAGTATGTGAAAAGACATTTTCAATAGTGCAAGGTATATCATTTAGCCAAAACCCGGAGTAGAAAATAGGTACACTCGCCTTCTCGTTCTAGAATCACCTTGGTTGGATCTAAGGATGAGCTTTGTTGTGGGGCTCCCAAATACATAACAAAACAATGATTCGATTATGGTGATAGTGGACCGCTTCTCCAAGATAATAACATATTTTACACTGTCACAAGATGATGAACCCTTCAAATATTGCATATTTATATTTCAAGGAGATTGTCTGTCATGATGGAATATCCAAAACCATAATTTAAACAAAATGAATATTTAGTCGTTTTTGGAGGACCATTTAGAGTAAGTTGGGTAAAAAGCTACAATTCAATTCAACAGCATACCCTCAAATAGATGAACAGACAGAAATGGTGAATCAAAATTTGGGAAATCTACTTAGATGTTTTATGGGAAAGAACAACGCTAGGACGATTTGGTTCTCCCTCATGTTGAGTTTGCCAACAACAGTCCCTCTGAGATTGTATACGAGCAAAACTGTCTCTCGTTGTTAGATGTACATATTCTTCCCATTACTAGGTTTAGTATTGATCTGAGGCCAAAGTTAGAGAGTACAAACCTTACATGAGTAAGCGAAGAAGTACATTGCAAAACAGAACATCAACAGTCAGAGACGGTCTAACAAGACAAATAAAATCATGGTCTTCAAAGAATGGGACTTGGTGTGGCTCAAGCTAAAGAAATAACTTCCTGCGGGTTCATTTCAAGCCTAGAGCAGAATGTCTATTCAGAATTGTCAAGGTTATTAACAATGCTTATAAGATTAATCTAATGAAAAATTATAATATTTTTAATACTTTTAACGTTAGCATCTTGTCTCAATACTACAAGGATTCAAACGCTCCTAGTAATGAAAGTGAGGTCCCTCACACTCTGGGAGAATGACATGGGAGCCATAATTTCTGCTCCAACGAAAAAAAAAAAGTCACGGGATGTCCATCTAGGATTGTTCGTGAAGGCATGAGCCGAACTAGCTAAATCCCGTTAGGTCGACCAACCCCTTACGACTTATATTTGCGTGCGTTAATTAGGATTAGGGTTACTTGGGAAGATTTTTCATATATATTTTGCTCTGTGCTGGTTTTAGGCACTTTTAGTTAATTTTATGTTATTTTTACTTGTTTCTCTATTTTTATCTCCGCTTAGAGTGTTATACCCTCTTCTATTTCAGGTAGTGTGATTGCAACTTGATGGGAGACAGGCGGTAAATCTTCCAGACTTCTGAATACATTTGAATGCTGACAAACATCCTTTCCAATGGCTGTTCTCACTTTTCACCCAAGGCAGCTGTTGTAGCTCTCCGATTGATTCCCAAGCACCCCCACCTCATTTTAATTTCCATCTATTCTCATCCTACAGCCATGTAACCCTTTCCTAGATCCTTATACACCAATTAGTAACCCTAGAATGGTGTCGTTATAATATATGAAGAACTTCCATGTTTTTTGGCTCTCCAAACTTCAGAAAATTATGATAACTGACAAAGTAACAAAGGATATGTGCCCTAATTATCTCTCAAATTCAGCTAACATAAGCTGCGCACATACCTATCGATCAACTACTTATCTTCCTGATTGCAGGAAAAATTGCAGTTAGTATTGCATCATGACATAAATCTACAAGCATGCTTAATGTTCTGCAGGTTATCCCGCTTACAATGGCAAAAAGCAGCTTAAAAACTTGTAAATCTCCCGGAACAAGTAGTTTAGTAGTTAAGACAGTGTTTACTACAACTAACCATTCAACATACATACAAGGTAGTTCTATTATTTTACACTTGCATGCATCGTTAAAACTTCTTTAACCCAAATTAGATCATTATAGTGCAGGTTGATTCCTAAGTTAATGAGTTCTTGCTGAATATAGGCAAATTTACTCCTCAAACGAATCTTAAATTAGCAAAAAAAATCCCAAACGAATCCTAAATTAAAGATGATATTTCCATGCTTATAAAAAATGATTTTTCAATCACAAAAGCTTATTCCAAGAATCCAAACATTCAAATAATATTTAGAACACCATAGATATTCAGAATGTGAATAATATTTTAAAAAAGAAATTGAATCAAAATATTAGACTTACCTTCACATACATAATCACCTAGGAACCAAGAACCATAACACTGCTTAAACCAGTGAAATTCTTGAAGAAGCCCATCCTTTAACATATAAGATGTTGGATTTCCTGTTCAAAAAAGTCAAAAACCAAAATATGTGAATCTAATTTTGTCATGAAGTGTGTAGAACGAAAGAGCGTGGTTTAATAAAAGATCACTTCAATGAGCTCAACAAGATCACAAAATGCAACATATTTAATTCACAATAGCTTAAGGGTTCAGGTATTAGTGCAAATAAAGCATTTAAAATGCCTAATTGGCCACTTAAATTTTAAGCTTCTGCAATTTTAAAGAAAATGTTAACATAACTGAAGTTTCACTTTATGAGGCATGCAATTAAGTTAATAGAGAGAAAAATAAAATACAAATTTAGAAAAAAATATCAAAATTAAAGAATCATTTCAGTCTTACACTAAAATTATCCAATAAGAAGGTGATTTTTATGCTGTCAACTAATGAAAAATTATAAAGAGTATGGAAATAGTTTTCACATGACTTTAATAATGCTATGCACCACATAGCTATTTTTGTAAGTGTTGGCTAGCATTAAAAACAATTGTGGAGTAACCAAAGAATTCTAAATAAAAGTAAAATTAAATCAAGGATCAACGTAAAGACCGTATCATTTTAAATTGTTCAAGAAAATACTCGTAAAAGAAGTTAAAAATGAGATACAATGGCATGTAAGAAATTGAGAACATTTAAAAACAAGGCGCACCCTTATCTTAGCTTTATGGGCTGAGGGTCTTTTATGAGATTTTATCAAAAAAAAAAAAAAATAATAATGGGCAAGTGATCCTTCCTAGAGTTAAAATAACTTCTTTTAGTCATCACACAAAGTAAAAGATGTAGCAGCCTAAGATTTGTTTCTACTTTCTCGGACATGTTCGAACGAGCCACACAAAACACTAAGTATATTAAACAAGGCGTAGCCTTATCTTAGCAAACTGCGTGCAACTAAAGCCATTGATACAATTTCGATTTATAGCACCCTGATGGAAAACGAGATGGCAAGAACACGCAACTAGAAATTTGGATACCAGGCGGTTCTATCTAAAAATGAACATCGAAACCAGATAATAGATTCAAAGAAATATATACCTGATTTTGGATGAATCAAAGACAAAATGCATCCTTCGCCGCTTCTATTTTCATTTTGATTTACATCTTGTGTGGCTTTCACTGCAACAAAGATAAAAAAAATACAGCCACTGATGATCAACATTGACCAATAAATCCAAGTCGACCGATCGGACAAACCCTAAATAGAACATTAACGCTAAAACACAGACCAATACAAGAACAAAAAGACGCAGCAAAGAGAGTAATAACGATAACGGCTTGAAAGAAAGGATACAGTTATATTAAAATGGCTGAAGCTTACTGGGACAGATCACGAGACGTGGCTCCTTCATTCCATCGTACCACGCCATGGACAGTCGGGCTCAGTACTCCTGACTGCGGGGACGACGAGGGTTCCCGCTTCTTCACCCGGAAAGCTACTTTCGGATTGAACTATTTCGGTTGTGTTAAGGAATATTTTATTTGTGTTATTTATAAAAATGATGTATTATTTGAGTATTATATAGTGTTATTTGATTATTTTGTTGTGTTATTGAAATATTTTATCACATTAATTGATTTGGGGCTATGTTATTCATCTATGTTATTGGAATAACAAAGCCCAAAATCAAGTAATATGGGAAAAAATTTCAATAACACTTCAGCCAAAAATCAAGTAACGTAATGGAATATTTCAATAAAACTGTGAAATGATTAAATAACATCATGTAATACTCGAATAACACATCATTTTTACAAATAATTCAAATGGAATATTCATATAACACAACCGAATATTCAAATCCGAACGTAGTTCTACGTTAGGAGTCCTGATGTAATATTTTTTCCTCTTCACTTAGTGTCAACCCCTTTCAAAGGAGCCGACAATAAAACTTTATAATTCTACATAGATTTACTATAGTATCCTTCAATGTCTATATATTTACGTATAAACTTTATTAGATAGATAGATAGATAGATAGATAGATAGATAGATAGATAGATAGATAGATAAGTAAACACACACACACATGTAGTCATGTATCAACTCATAAAATTGGTATATTTTTAATTTATACAAAATGAATAAATAATCATTTCATTTGTGAAAAATAAATGCAATAAAATTAATAGTGTATTTGAATTAATTTTGAGTTGTTCAATTAAGTAAAAAATAAATAAAAATTATCATATTTTTCTTATGTTTAACTTGAAACAAAATAAAATCAATGTGAAAGCCGCTAGTGGGTAATAGTAGTAACATTGGAAACTGATCAACAAAAGTGATGGGCCACAATGGCTTGGAATTGCAGCGATCGATCATGATGGTTGTTATTGCAGCTTATGCAATTATTCAGAAAATGACTGATTTGGTCTATTTATAAATACATCGATTTTGAACTAAATGGTGGATTCCAAATTTGGCAATATGTTACACAACAATCCATTTTTTATTCAACAAAATGCCAAGTTTTGAAACCATCACGTTTCATTTATAGTGCATTGATAATGCGTGCAACTAAAAGGTCCCTAAAAGATTTTAATATTGTTTAAAAGGAATTGATGACTAATTTTATGGCCTAAAATATTGTAAATCAATTATAGGCTATGTAATTTATAATATATACATGGCTACTAACAATTATGATTTTAGGAGATGAATGAATGTTTTTTTTTTTATATTTCTTGTTATTTTGACCCTCAATTATTGAACTAAAATAAAAGGGCACTTTTGTAATGTGGTGTCGCTCACCTACCTCTCACCTATCACTCTCCCGTTTCTATAAATAGAGATGATGTGATGCTTAGGAGAGCAAGGGAAGAGATATTAAGCTACCACAAAGGAGGAGAGAATGGCTAGAGAGCTAGAGAGAAAGAGAGCATCTTGAGACATTGTATCAAGGTGTCGCTTGAGATGGAGGTCATAGAAAGAAGATGAGGGCTCATCTCTATGTATGAGCTATGTATTCTCCATTTTTTTTTTGTCTTAGTGAACTATTTGATTGATTCCCTCCCGTGGACGTAGATTCAGTTGGATCAAACCACGTAAACAATCTATGTTTACTTGTGTTCTTTGTGTCTCATTTCTACGTCAGGAACTACATATCTCACAACATTTCTTTTACCATCCTATAGTTATTAAAAAACTAATTAGATTGATCAATGTGTACATTTTTAAAAGCAAATATCAATCATCTTAATTTATATTCATTGAATCATGATTTGTCTGTGAATCACATTCCAAGGAATATAACTTAAAAAAGAATGAGAGAGAGAGAGGGGGGGTGAGCAATCATCAACAATAAAACATATTGTCTATCATCTTTTTCTCATAAAATGATCTATTTATTTATAGGAGAGATGATACAATATAAAGATATTGCATGTTTACCCCTACTTTAATGGAAGATGTAAGTCTATCTTTCGACTGCTTTCTAGCTCGACGGGTTGGGCTACTATAACTTCGGCTCAGTAAAGTCGCTACACTCGGCTAGGCTGAGTCGGCGTTGCCGGCCAACTAAGTTGATTTGCTCCATGTCGGCAATATTTTAATATTCTATCATAAAAATTTTGAGATAACTGGTTTATGCCTCAAAAAGCGTTGAGAAATTCTATTTATATTTCTTAGGGAGGATTGACGTGCATGAAAGTCTTCAATAATTGTTGGGGTCCAAATTCATTTTCTTCAATTCACTATTATGAGGCTAATGAAGTGCTGCACATCATTGTTTTGGCGATTGTCTCATTAAGACCATGTTAAGCTGCCAGCTTTCCTATCTTTTAATATATATATATATATATGTTTAGAGGCATTTACATACATACCTCCCAATTTCCATGCATTTACATGTCTAACACTTGAACCTTATATTCTTACATTTATATCATCCAATTCTTTCACATCTCCTCAAAGTTAAGTGCACATTCTCATGCAGAAATTGAAGTTCAGATATAAAGGTAACATATAAATCTTTCTATATTTATAACACTTTGATGCTATGAACCAATGTATAAAAATGTGTTTTTGATGATATTTCTGGTGTGATGTTAAATTTTTTAGTGTTACAATGAAGTTTAGGCGTCAGACATGCAAATACATCTGAATTATGTGGCATGTATGTAAATGCCGCTGAAAGATAATGTGGCTCCGAGTCATCATCTTAATGAAGTAATCTTATCCTCTAATCAATGGGCCACAAATTAAAAAAAATAGCTGTTAAACCAACTGGATTGATAGCACAGTCAGTTCTCTTCATTAGGCCCATTATGATTTGGACATACTGCTAACCATGAAGACAACGTTCGCCATTAACTTTTCTAGAAGAGCTCCTTGATGATCAATTTTAAATCAATAGTTTTACGAACTAGTCCTCGAGGGGAATATTTGCAATTAATTTTATTTGAAATTTGAATTTTTGACTTGGCTAAATCAGAGTTCACTTTAATATAGGGGTGTAAACGAGCCGAACACTTGGCTCGCTCGTGTTCGGCTCGTTTATATTTCGAGCTCAAAAAATGTGTTCGTGTTCGGCTCGTTTGTTTAAAGAGCCGAACACGAGCTGTTCACGAACAAAGAGTCCTTTTAACAACTCTAATCATGTAGTCATAAGACAATAAGGGTTTGAGTAAGATTTAAAAATTATATTTACATTAAAACATCATTTGAATCTAATTTAATAATTTTCATTATATTTTCTTAATCAATATTTTAATTGATTATAAATCTTTGTAGCCTTGTAGTCAATTAAATTTTTTTAAAATACTACTTAATAAAATACTATTTTATATATAAAAACTTGATGAGTAGTATTTCGAGCCAAAACGAGCCGAACACGAATGAACACATCTTAGTTCGTGTTCAGCTTGTTAACCTATCGAATGAAATTAACGAGCCGAACACGAGCTGTTCGCGAACAACGAGCCGTTTTGACAGTCCTACTATAATATATGTAAATAAATTTATATAATTGGAGTTTCGAAAAGGCCCTTGACGTAAACTTTCAATTTTCATTAAGTAATATAATCTAACTTACTTTGTAGTCGTCTAACCGATTAGAGTCTGTACTTAAGGTCGAACAAACCTCTTTTATCTTTTGAACTACTTTGGACAGATGACATTTTTTTTCCAAGAGATTGACATATTCTTATAAAATTGGTTAGACTTTTTCACAATAATTTTTTATGGTCTCGAATCAATGATAACATATATCACCAAAATTATTTTTTTTTCCAAGAAACAGTCAAAATTTCAACTCAGAGCAATCGATGCAATTAGTCGTGGTAACATGATGTACATATTTGAAAAATTATTAGCGTGATACCATCACCCAGGTCAGTTCTTATCGAAGCTGCGTAGGATGGCTGAGTAGGTCGAGCTTGAGAAAACATCCTCAGACTTACAATCTGAAAATGAATTCAAGAGTTGTATTGGATATATAACATTTTAGAATAATCGCATTTGAATAGTTACTCAAATCCTTCAAGAATTCCTACAAGCTATCATTAGAGCATCAATTCCTGCACATCAATGTTAGGCTATGGTGTACGCATCTCACATAACATCTACACCATAACCTTATGTTATAGTTATATTACTAGAGGCAGCTCATTTATATCTTGATTTTCCTCTACCTAGAACAATGTTACAATTATTGTACATTCCAATTATCACATAACCTAACATGAACCATCATAAAACCAATATAATAAACATCATCTTGCCATAAAACACTATAGCTTAGCCTTCATCATAGTCATCTCCAACATGACATGCATCACATCTCTAATTAATGCTTAGTTGCCACAACATTAAAATATATATTGCATGTAAGTGGATCACTCTCATAACAATTTTCTACAAATAATGAAAGTTATTAAGCTATGCAAATCTCAAATGATTTTCCCCTCTCAAACTTTTTTCACATAAAAAAATCTTGAGTCGCTTTTGCTTTTGCTTGATTGTTTCCAAGCACATATACTAATTACATGTAATTATAGTGCTCATATGCTTAACTTTACAGCACTTCTGCCACCATAGCATCATGGTGTTAAGGACTTCTACAAAAGAAAATCACTCAAAGAGAGATTTATTCATTAACTTCTTCATTGGTCGTCACAAAACATAAATGTTTTGTTAGTCATGCGGCACTTTGGAACCCTCACATTTGCGTATTTAACACTTCAGCAAGCCAACAAATAGAATGCAAAAGAGCATCTACATAACATACCCCGCAACTCCTATGTATTTACATATCTGAGATTGTGTTTTGCTTTTTACATTATAATCATTCGCATCATATGAAAAATATTACTATTTTAACTTTTAGTAAGGGAAATACAGTTTTCCATGCATAGATAAGGTGGCGTATATGTAAAAATTGAAGTTTAGAGATAAATATTTAATTACATATGAATTAAGTAGTATGCATGTGAATCTTACAATTTAAATTTGATTCATCGTTCCAAACAGAGTTTAAAATTGCTAAACGTGCTAACATTATTATTTTTAATTGAGCAACATTTTTTTTTTGAAAATATGAGCCCAAAATATAATATGTGTGATTCAAATTCACGAACTCACAATGGGAAACTGTACTCTCAACCATTATGTCACGAGTATGTGCGCATTGAGCAATAAATATAGTAAAGCTAACGAAGCTTAAAACAAAAGCAACGTTTTTTTTCTTAAATTAACGAGCAAACGAACTGAACACGAACATACTTCTTCATCTAAAGAGGTCAGTGTTTAAAATTAATTTTAACTGCATATTTATTACTAAACTAATGAATATATCATATTGTATTGATAAATGTGACATGATTAATCACACACCATTCATTTTTATTGTGTTTATAAATGTTAATGGGGCACAAGTAACCTCTTATTCCATTTTCTTATACTAAACGACATGTTTGTTTGATTGTCTTTATTTATCTTTTGATGTCTATGTTTTGTAACTTTTCTCCTATCTCATTCAAACTATTTTACAAATTCTATCATAACAAACAAAAGTTTATGATGTAAGATCACTGATAATA
>NEWO01000015.1:1085686-1142174 GCA_003013225.1 Phalaenopsis aphrodite
AGAGTTAAGTCACAATATACAGTATAGTATGGTATTTTAAAGCCAATTGTTTTCCTCCATCAGGATTAGAAGAAGGTGATGCATTGCTGATCCCTTCAAATCATAAAATAAGAGCACATTTGACAAATAATGCAACATTTTCTTAATGTGATTAGACATTTTCCATTAGTCGTAATCAAATGAGACTGAATTGTTTTAAAATCAACATTTTTTTTTCTTTTAAAAATATTTTTGTTTAATTTACTTCTCTAATTAAGTATTTGAGTAAATGCTAGTCACTAACATCATCGCTAATGACTGCCAACAACCACCACTAACAACCAATCATACTACAAGAATATGAGTAATTAGTGTATGATTATTTCAATCACTCATTCATGTTTTGTATTATGTTTCATTGGCCCCAATGAAACTAGGCCTCCTAGCGCCACTTCCTCTGAGGCGACGCTCGTGGCGTTTTTCTACATCGGAAACTCGCGGCTAGTGGTTGGACTTTGACGATTCATTTCAATCTGAGTTAACCCTCATTTCTCTGATCTCGTCCACATTTAGTGAATATTTTGAGGGTCTATGGCTTGGGCACTCAGAGATTTATATACAAAATCGAGCACTCTGGTTCAACTCATAATGAAAGGTTATCATCAGGTGATGATGCGATCTTTCGAGGCGTGCGGTCTGTCACGGACAAATAGTCCCACATCGGCTAGGTATAGGGCCGAAAAACGATATTTAAGTATTGGGCTGCCCACCACCCACAAGAGCTCTTTTGGGATGTGACAATTGGTATTAAAGCAGACTTCTGTCTGCCATGTGTGTGGACTCTCCATCGCCCTCGGTGGAGCCGATCCGTGACGAGGGCGTCACGTGATTGGGTGGAGGAGAATGTCACAGACAAATAGTCCCACATCAGTTAGGTGTATGACCAAAAAGCTATATTTAAGTCATGGGTTGCCCACCACACACAAAAACTCTTTTGGGAGGTGACAAACCACATTAGTTGAGGAGCTCTGTGCCAAGGATGAGTGAGTCTGGCCCGAGGCCACCGTTGCACAGCTGGAGCGAGTAGTAAATCATCATGACAAACGATCTCTTAGTGTCGTGAAGGTCTCCTTTGCAAGGGTTCTATTTTTTTTAAAATCTATATTTAGATGTGACATTTTAAAGATTTCCCGTATGCTTGAAATCAGATGAAGACGGGAGTGCTTATATTATTATATAGTCATAGACGGAGTAAACAAAGGAAAGGGATATCGTCCTTATCTACCGTAGTTTTATGTCCTCATCATGCCTTCCTTATAACTTATCTCTCATCATTTCTGCGTTAAAAAATATTATCGTTGAACAAGTACATGCATTCGCTGTGAAAGCCCCAATAATTGAGCCTTCCTATTTTAAATATTAAACTTTTATCTATATTTGCATTCATATAATTAAATGTTTTTCTAAGAAAAAAAATATTCTCGTAAATTTTTTTTGGGGCATTTACATACGTACCACACAATTCTTATGTATTTACATTTCTAACACCTACACAATCAGCATCCTTTCAATAGTGAAATACGCCGTTTCATCGGTAATTTTATGATGTTATGAGTGTGAATGTCCAACTTTTGCTGTTAGATATGTAAATACAAAATTGTGTGGTATGCACGTAAATTTTTCGATAATTTTTGGAGAAAATACTACATCAGGACTCCTATCGTAATTTGCGTTCGGAGTCCAATGATGGGGCGTCACGTGTTAGGTGAGCCCCACAGTAATATACTTGACACGTGACGTTCTATGATTGGACATAAGATACATTTAGAATCTTCATGTAATAATTTTTTTTATAATTTTTGGTTTCATTTGAGACAGCTAATTTTCACCAGCTGCTCTGCTGTGATCCGTATTTTTTAGAGGGAGAAATGTCGTAAATGTCCTTGATGTTCCTGCCGTACCATACTTCCACAGGACCACAGGACCACAGAGTATGAGCCATGGGTTAAAATAGAGGTAAACTTGTTCTCATGTGAATAATTTTTTTGCTAACACTTGCTAAATCATAGATCAGTTTATAAATACATGTAATTGATACATTCCTGAAAAAAATTATATTTATTTTCATTAATCTGGACATATATGTTGATCAGTTTTGTAAGCAGCGGCTTGTGTTGATTGTCTGCTTCGGCCCAAAACATGATTTTGAACATTAATCATATGGGTTAACTTTTTAGGTGCCCGTAGCAATGACAAATAGAAAATCATAGTCAAATGATGATGGTCAGATAAGTGATAAGAGTTTGGATAGCTGTAATCGGGCATCAAATGTTGAATGATATTAGACGGAGGTTGAAAGCCGAGCTGTCATAGCTAGGAAGCAAAGGTTTGTCGTGTTCAAATGATGGTAATTGGGGGTTTATGCAAGGGTGATAGGAGTCTGATCATAGTTATATGATGATGTTTGGGACAACATAGTTAGGCATTATAGGTTGAGTTATTATAATCAGACAATTATGATCAGGTCATTATAATCAAATGAAAACGGTGGGCGACTGTGGTGGAATGACCATTGATAAATTAAATAATATGACTATGTTGATCATAAAGCAACAAATTGACAATGGAGGCTAGGCTGAGTTGCATTAATCCTATAATGGTGAATGAGCAGTAATAATCTAACGAGCAATAGTAGTCTGTCAATGGTGGATAAGAGGCAAGGGCTCAAGGTAGTGGTTGGGCAATGACAACTTAATGGCAGTGATCGGGTAGTGATCACCTACTAACAATATGCCAAAGGTCTTTATCTAAAAACAATGACTAGATGACAATAATTTGATGAAAATAGTCCATATGAAAATACTTAATGTAGTTGGATAAATATAGACGAGATAATGATGATCGACAATAGATAGTGATTTGATGGGATAAGTGACGATGGTGGTTAAGAGGGGATACCCGGTTTGTCATCATTGGCCAAACAACAAAGGTCTGGTAATGGTAGATGGGCAGTGGTGATTCGTCGACAGTGGATGGGCGACAATAGTTTGATGGTTATGGTTGAATGATAATTATTCAATAATAGTGGATGGGTAGTGTATATTTGATGGTTGTGGTCCTAATGTAGAGACCCATTGAGTGTTGTAGCACAAAAGCCATCCAATAACAATGATCAAGTAGTGAAGAAACTGATGGTGGTGATTGAGTGGTGATGTTTTGAGGATGGTGGTTAGGTCATAGAAGTTCAACAGAGGTCCATTAGCGACACAGGAGTCGTGGAAATCCGTTAATAATGGTCCAATAATTGTGGTTTGATAGTAGTGATAAAGAGAAAAGAGTCATATTGTGATGGTGTTGCAATGGAGGCCAAATAATTATCATTATGTGATGAAAATTTAGCTGTGGTAGTTGGATGGTGGAGGCTTAAGTGTGATGATTGAGCACACAATAATGTTCCAATGATGGCGTTCGGGTGGTAGAGGTTTGATGGCAGTGGTTGTAAAGTGGCTAGCTTTTAGAAATAAACATGCAATGTTGATTTGAGGATAGTAGCAATGTGGTAGTGGTAAATGGGTGTAGGTAATCCAATGATAATGATCAATATCCAATAGGTGGCGATTTTGCTGAGATAATCAACATATATGTGATTGTTCATTGATTTTTTCATGCATTAATGGTCGATGGTGGCCGTCAAGCAATCATAAACAATATGGCTGATGAGTAGTGGTAGTATCATATTGATGCATAAGTTGTCTTGATTCAACGACGGCGGTTAAGTAGAAGTCAAAATCCTCTATACGTCTGAGCTCATTTCAATATTTACTCCAATTTCAAGCCCAACAACCCTTTAGATTCTCTTTTACTAGAGAGCGAGAGCCTGCTTATAAATTTGAAAGTGACATCTTTTGTAACTACCTTCAAAATCTAAAAGACTCTATCAAACAGCCTGGAGTAACCACTCACTTGAGTATTTTGAGGATGATATAATTAAGTAGTCTCGGGCTCCTTTGATTTACCTGGTCAAGATGACTGATTAGACTATAACTTTTCAAGTTTTTAATATTATTTAGCTCATAATTATTGTTGCAAAGCTTTTAATTATACTTTAAGTGCTATATATATATATATATATATATATATATATATATATGCTTATTAAGGCTAAAATCAGTTCACTTTTAATGTTGTTGGATTTATATCATCATGACATTCTGTTCAACTACAAACTTATTTAAATTAATGTTCAGGTGATTCAGCACTTGACTTTAAAAGCTTTGGGTTCCACTATCCCTCAATATTCATGAGTGATCAAGTAATTTGTTTAGATATATCATATATGAGTGCTTCCTATTTTCGAACATTAAAGCCCTTAATGCACCAAATATATCTCGAATCATCAATAAGATTTCGTGCTAAGAAGTTAAAATAATAGATAAATTACAAGGCGCAACAATTACTTGAATGTTTAGTATGAACCCCCCCTTAGAATCATAAAAGAAGTAAAGCCTCCATAATCATATTTTAATTTTTTGTTGGAGTTCACATGTTAATTCCAGAAAATTTTGTCAAAATTTTTTGCGCAAATATTACTAAAAATTGGTTGCAGAATTCCCATCAAACTTTGAAACAAGTATATAGTTTACTTAAAAATACTCGATGGCTAGTTTAACAAAGAAATATAGTTGAGCCTTATGCATTTTGTTAGGTATGACACATATACCATATAAGGGACAAAATTTGTCCAATCAGGAAAGTTTCGTTACTTGGGTTAGTGGTGCGGGGGAAACACCCCGTGGTACAATACAGAAGTAATTTGAGAATTACATATTGTACTTCAGGGTTATATCTAGGGTTATATATATATGTTTGTTTGTAACTTTAAGTAATTTCTATGTTGTATCACATATTCTGTATCTTGTGCTCTTTTCTGTAATAGAAAGAAAGTCGCAGCTCTGCTGCCCAGAACATAAACATCTTTGTCAAACTTTGTTAAATCTCTGTGTGTTCTTCTGGATTTGTGTCAATTTCTGTTTTTCTTCACCCTAATTTCTTAACACATTTGAATCTTTATAAATATTCAAATTATATATAAACATTCTATTAGATTGTTTCACGCATTTCTTTAAGTACAAATTTTTAAAAGGAGCATGTTTTTTAGTGAAAAATGGGCGAGGAGCCGGAAAAAGAAATTTACAAAGGAGCATATACTCCTCCTTAGGAGGCGTTTATAAAAATAATAATAAAAAAAATCAAGGGGGTCGTTTCTTGAAAAATTAATTTTTTAAATTTTTCATATGTGATATATTTTATTTTAAACAATATAAATATTAATATATATTAAGTATGATTATAAATAGATTTGTTAATATTTTTTACATTAATGAAAATATTAAATCTGTTAATTAATTTTAACATTAATTATTTTTTTATTAATATTCAATTAATCAAATAAATAAATAAATAAAATTAATTAACTAAAAAAATGTGAAATTCGTAAAATTTATTTCATATTAAAATATTCTTATAAAATAATATTTATGCAAAAAAAAAACTTTTACGTCGGGGTGGAATGACACCTGAGCCCAGCGTATATCTTTTAAGCAACTAAAAGCATACATCATAATTGAAGTCGATATAGAAGCACACCACCACTATAGACAATAATATTGAAAAAGAATTTGAAGAGCAGCAATTGCGATGCACTTCGATATCATCACCTTTGGTCATGGTATACTTTTAGCTGCTTAAACATTTTGTTTAGCACAACGGCAAGGTAAAAAACATCAGCTGCGACATTGACCATTGAAACCTTCGTCTCAATATATGTCGGGCTCATGCGTCATTCTACCCCGACGTACAAGAAAATATTTTTGTGTAAATATTATGTTACCATAATATTTTAATATGAAATAAATTTTTAAAATTTCATATTCTTAAATTAATTAATTTTGTACAATTATTACTTTTATTAATCAAATATTAATTAAAATTTAATTAATACGAAAATTAATAAATAAATTTAAAATTTTCATTAATGTAATGAATATTAACACATCTATTTATAATAATACTTAATGTACATTAATATTTATATTATTTAAAACAAAATATATCACACATTGAAAAAAAATGAAAAAATTAAATTATTATTTTTTTTTCCTTTTTACCGAAGCTCCTACCCTCACTAATAAATATGCTCCTCCTAAAAATTTGGCTTTTCTATGAAAACTTTTTTTAGTGGTAGGATTGCCCAACTCACATTTATGCTAAGCCTTTATTCAAACAATGTATTTTTCATAATAATTATATGCAATACACTATATTAATTCATAGTTATACTTTTGATCATCATGTAAATTTTATGATTTGCATGAAATGATATTTTCCTTCAAATACTTCAATTATTGAATGTCGACTCTAATGTTTACTAGATGTTTTGTACTTTTGATCATCATGTAAATATTTTGATCTTTAGTTTTGGTGTAACATATAAATCATGTTAAGCTAACATTATTATTGTTTTTTTTATGTTTTGCATGTCAACTCTAATGTTTACTAGATGTTTTGTAATTGATTTAGTAAAATAATTTTGCATGTTTTCGTACAATTTACTTGTATGACCTTGTTGCACTGCCATTGGGTTTGGTTGTGTTGCATGTTTTTATTTGGGTTATTAAGATGATTTTGTTTATTGCACTATACTATGGTTGATGGAGCTCCAAAATAAAACTATATGACATATGGTAATAAGGTTATCAGTAGAGAAATATTAATTTCTAGTTAAGCAACAAAAACTTAACTATGTCTTTTGGAGGAAGAGATTTTGAGTCATCTATGTTTGGTACAGCTTTCTTTTGCTTTACGTTTCAAACTGATGCCTGTCATAGGTATGTTTGAAGAATTACTTTCTTGTTGCTTTCTATAGTTTTTATTATATATATATATATATATATATATATATATATATATATATATATATATATATAATTTTCACCCCAACTTTCTAAGGAGTTATTTTCTCAACCATAGTTTTACAACCATATTTTTGCATACTACGTACCAATGTGAATCAAGAATGTCTAGTGTTGTGTGACTTGGAGTTGTGCTTAGGGCTGTCAAAAAAGTTCGTTGTTCGCGAACAGTTCGTGTTCGATTCGTCAATGAGTTCGTGTTCGATTTGGTCGATAAGTAAACGAGATGAACGCGAACAAATTTTTTTCGTTCGGTTAGTTTAACTAACCAAATACGAACAATGATGCGTTCGTTCGTGTTCGAATCGTTATTGTTTGAAATATAAAAAAAATTAAAATAATTATATATAAAAAATTTATGATATTTTAAAAAATTAAAATTTATAAATTATAATATATAATAAATTAATAATAATAATATATTAATATATTATATTAGTAATATACTAATATAGATATTATATATTTATATAATATGAGTTATATAATTAATCTAATATATTATTTATATATATTAATATTAGGGATGTCAAATTGGCTCGTCGTTCGCGAACAGCTCGTGTTCGGCTCGTTTGTTAAGAAACGAACACGAACAGTGACTTTACGAACAATTTCAAACACGAGCTTATTTTCAAACAAACTAAATTTCAAATGAACCAAATACAAACACAAGCTCTGTTCGTTCGCGTTCGGTTCGTTTACACCCCTAGTTGTACTAGGTGTCGCTTACTGGTATGTAGATGATGATATCTGAGTGAGGAAGATGGTGGTTAGCATTAAGCAGCATCATTCTGTTGAAGATGTCGATGAATCCTAACGTAAGTTCACTTGAATCTCCTTATGAGCCAAAATTTTTAGCAAGCCCTACTAGGAATGTAACTTTAATTTTAGCACCTAAACATACTTTCTTACATTTATTTCATTCAAATCTTTTATATAACATAAAAATGTCTCTCTTTTATCTTTTAAAAAATTAGACACATTTTCATGAATAGATAAAGTGGTGGATGCGTAAAAATTGAATTTTAGGTGCACGATTTGTAAAGCATGTATAATGATCCATGCAATAAGTTAAAATAAAATTTCGAGGGGAACAATGACACGACCATCGGAGCGGACCCCATGGCATGAAAAAATTATTCAATGACATCGTGAGATGCATATGATGTCCGATCTCCATCGTTTATCACAAGAAATTTTTTTTTAAAAAAAATATTAAAATATAGTTTACCGTCATACACTTTTATTGTGATGGACGGTGGGGATCGTACCGTGCCCGAAATAATTTTTCCACGGCATGAGGAGCTCCAAGAGGCGGGCGAAGAAAGATGCTGGTGGTGGGACCACAACGACGTGGCAACAGCTCCATCCTCCTACTCATCTCCATGGTGGCGCTATGTCACAGATCTTAATTCTTACCATGACAAGTTCGTGCGCCTATCACCCCACCACCGACCCCTCCTGGCACTTATCCCATTTCCTATCGCGCTCTGATTACCGTCTAGCTTGTTATGTTAACCTCACCGTAAGTGTGAGCCGCACTAGCATGGTGTTTTTTTTAGCTTAAGAAATTAATTTTATGTTGCTATATAATATTTTTTTAATATAGTTAAATTATTAGACTATTTAATGAAGTTGAATTATAGTATGAATACTTATTATTTTGTTGTATTGTTTTAAATTTTAATTATATCATATAATACTTTAAAAATATTTGGAGATAATCAACGATATGTGAAATAAAATATATTTGAAAAAAAACGAGCATCAACATAATACAAAATGTAATAAATGTCATTATAACTTTTGTTCTCATTAAAATTGCAGCTCTCCATTAGCCATAAATATTTAAATATGGTAGATGAAATTTGTTAGGAAATAATATAAGCCTTGATGCATCAACAATAAATTTATCATTTGGCACGAATTTCGATGCATATCACGAATATTGCAACAAGTTTTTTAGGAAGAAATATTCAAAATTTAATTAAAAAAAATCAAGAGCTTCGATTTCAGCAGACTTACAATCAAACTGATTGACATCACGAAACATATTCAATGATACCAAAAGTTGTATAATTCAAGTCAGATCAAACCCAAATCAAGTCATTTAATCACTTTGAAAGTCTTATGTGCATAATTGGAGATCAAATAGATTCTAAATCCAACAAGTTTACAGTCGAATTGAATGCCTTGACTGGATGAATCTAACGATCTCACTATCTCTCAATTTTAACATTGTTTAAGACACTTAAATGTTCTATGAATAATGTTTGATCGATGAAATCCCTCTGGGCTTTCCGATGGAGCAGTCTTACTTTTTTTCTTATTTGTAAAGAGAGATCTCTCAAATTCTATAAATAGCATCATAACCTCTCTCGTGAGAGGGGGTAAACCTTGAGCAAAAAGGCAACTGAAGCTTAGAGGAGTTGAACTCCATCATTGCTTTTGCATGCGTATCCATCGAATACTGCCATCTCTTGCAGTCGCCGACCACTGCCGACCACTGCCGACCGTCCGTAACTTATTGCTATGAAAACCCTTGTGGAAGCACGACATGTGCTGCATAATTCTGGCGTATATTGCGAGTAACGAAACATCCTATAAAACAAACACACCACATGTACGATGTATCAACACCTCTAGAAGACGACGTAATAATGAATTGCGAATATGATGCAACGTCACTCCTAATGACGGTGTAATAACTCACCTCACATACAACGCAACAACACATCTCGAAGACAATGTAACAATGTATCATAAGGACAGTGACTTTCTTCAAACTCTTAAAACTCTCTCTTCACAACTCACCACTATAACCTACATGATCAATCATGACTTACATGGTCCACAACTCGTTCAACTCCCTACTAGAGGTGTAAGTAAGTCAAGCGGGCTTGATAAGTAGCTTGTGAATTGAGCACAATGAGATAACAAGCCAAGCCCAATCTAGTCCCGACATGACTCCTTATCTTGCGAGATGGTTCGTTTGATAAAATATTAATAAAAAATATAGTAAGAAATATTAAACTTTAATATTCTTTAAAGTATTATAAATGTTTTAAAAATAATATTTTGAAATTTATATTAAGTGATTTCTTATTATTTTTTCTCCTAATTACTCATTATATTTGACATTTTATTTTGATACTACTTTAAATTCATATTATTTTCTCTCTTTTATAGTAAACAAGTCGGCTCGTGAGCATGCTCGAACTCTTAGATTTAAGCTCGAGCTTGACCTCAAGCTCGAAAAAATTAATCATGCTCAAACGCAAGCCTAGGATGGCTTGAGCATGACTCAAATCGTTTACACTCCTACTCCTGACTCCATTCTCAATGGCTTGCATACATCATTGTAAATCACCACTATAACTTACATGACCAACTTTGCCCAACGTGACTTACAGCTCGTGCAACTCTTAACTCCGGCCCTGCGGCCTGTGGACATCATCGTAGCTCACCACTGTCTTATGTTATCAACTACAACCTATGTGGCTCACGGTTCATGCAGCTCTTGACCCGAACCCCTACGACTTACCAATGACATCCTAACTCATCACTATGACCTATGTGACCAACTATGACTTATGCGGCTCGCAGTTCAAGAAGCTTTCAACTCTAGCCCCTACGAACTACAAACGTCATTGTAGCTCGCCACTATGACCTACGTGGTCCACATCTCACACAGCTCAGACTTGCAACCTAAAAAAATCACCATAGCTTGCCTTTGCAGCCTAAAAATAGCATCACAGCTTGCCACGATGCCTAATGTAATCAACTACGACCTATGCGGCTTACAGCTCATGCAACTTTCGATTCCGACCATTGCGGCTTACAGTCGTTATCACAGCTCTCCACCATAACTTATGTGATCAACCACAACCTACATGACTTACAACTTATGCAGATCTCAATCGTTGCCTTTGTGGCCTTCAAACATCCTCACAACTAGGCATTATAACCCACTTGATCAACTACGACCTATACGACTTATAGTTCGTGCATTTCTCATTTTCTGCTCATGCAACCTACGAGCATTGTCACCACTACACATATGTGACCAACTACAATATATGTGGATTATGACTCATGCAACTCCTGACATTTATGCGGCCTACAGATGCCAGTACGACTCACCATTACGACCTACATGACCAACTATAGCCTACGTAGCTCATAGCTAGTGCAGATCCCTACTTTAACCACTGCGACCCACAAACACCATCATAATTCACCACTGTGATCTATGTGACCAACTACATACTATCTGACTCTTAGTTTGTGTAGCTTCAGACTCCGCCCTTATGACCTAAAAACACATCACAGCTGACCACTACATCCTAAGCGACCATCTACGATCTACATGGCTCTCCTCATGCAGCTCCCGACTGCGACCCCTGCAACTCATAGATGTCATCATAACTTTCCAATCTGCCATACATGACCAATTACGGCCTACGCAGCTCACAACTTGTGTAGCTCTCGACTCCGGCCCCTGCGGCCTACAAATATCATCACAGCTTACCACTACGACCCACATGATCAACTACAACCTACATGACTTATAACTCTTGCAGCTCCTAACTCCCAACCCTATGACGTATGTAGATCGTTATATCTCACCACTATGCCGTAGGAGGCTCACATCTTCTGTATCTTTTTATTATGATTTTTGTGATCAACCAACACTCCTAAAGCAATCATCTGTTACCCACACGACTAAACACTATCATGACTTTCAACTATGATCTATACGACAAGCTTGCATAACAACTACCCTCTACATCATTCAGGACAGACCAATGCCTTCATAGCAATCGCCTACAACCTTACAATTTGTTTTCACCTAGAACCATGTTCATATGTGATTAATGCACTATCGTTGTCATTTACAACTATTATCAATGTACTGCCGTTGTACATTTACAATGATTAACTTTATAACCCTACATTCCTTAGTTCAGAATAAGGTGAACATGCGTCCTCACAATTCATAGTAGATTATTTTACTTAAACTAGGCCTCATGGTTTTTTATCTATTTTTTAGGGCTTACCATGTAAAAATTAAGGTATCTCTCCTTCTTACTTATCTTTAACTACCCAAGTGCGTGCTGAGTTTTCGTGCAAGACTAAATGATAATTCATTACTTTATCACTGCAGACCTTCCAATAGACATCAAGCATGATTTTGAAGCCAAATTAAAAGACTTAATTAGTAATATTGTTTCTCTCTAAAATTATTCTTCTATGAGTGTGTTAGTAGAATTAGAATGAACCAAGCTATAAACAAAGAAATGGAGGTCATCGAAAAGAAAAAAAAAAAAAGGAAAATTCGGTCATTACCAATGGGAAATATAACCTTTGATTTCAATTGGTGTTCACATTTAAAGTAAAAAGGATGACAAGATTAATAGATTCATAACAAAACATGCTTTAAAAATATACATTAAAAAAGATTGAATAGATTATAAAAAATTTCTTGCACCAAGCATCAAGTTTTAACACAAATTGTATTCTCATTTTCCATGAAAAAATGTAAGTAAAATTTATGATATTTTGATACCAAAATATGAGAGCATTGGTAGAATTAAAACAAACCAAGCTATAGATGAAGATATGAAGACCATTGAAAAAAATAATGATATTTGGAAAACTCTATCATTACTTACGAGAAATATAATCTTACACTTCGATGGGTGTTCACATTTAAACTAAAAATGATGACAAGATTAATAGATTTACGACAAAAAATAGTCTTAAAAATATAGATTAAAAAGTCATAGAATAGATTAACAAAAAAGTCTTGCACCAATAGTCAACGTTAACACAAATCGTATTCTCATTTCCATAGAAAAATACTGATATTAAGTTGATGATATTTTGATACCAAAAATGATTTTCTTGATGGAGATTTAAAAGGAAGAGTCCTCGAGCCTAATTCAATCAGTTATTGACAAAAATACGATAGTACGATTGTAGGCATAGTAATTTTTGGCCTTATTAATTGAGATAGCTAATTTGAAATTTCGATAGCTAAGTTGAAAGTAAATATTTTACACAATCTACAAAACATGTTGCATTGGTTTTTGAAATGAGTGAGCTCATTTAACTCAAATACTTTAATTAATTCAAAAGTCAATGTCATAACTCAGCATTTTTTTTTCTCGTTTAAGAAAAAAACGTGTTAGATTTATTGACTTTAAACTAGGATGTCAACTATATAAATCTGTTGAGACATATATAAAGATGTATCACACACTTAATGTGCAAAGTTCCAACGAATAAAATACACTATTATAGAATATTTGGGAGACTAATCTAATTTGACACATAAAGGCTGTCATAATCCATATCAGTGTCATTAATTAAATTATTCATGCAGATAACATGTGAATGCAATATTTCAAAACTTAAGATGCACAAATAGTTTGCCTAAAAAAGGCTTGTCACAGTCGAACTACATTTCAATTATAGAATGATATACGATGTGGATTGAGAGGAAGACTATAATAGACTACTTAATTGTCGAAAAAAATTTCTTCGAAAAGTAAAAAACAACTAAAGATGGTTGATAGATCAAACACAAAAACATTTTCAACATATGATTCACAACGAAAATGATTTATTATGAATTTGAGATAAGTTAAAATAATTAACACTCAAATATGCGAAACTAATAAACATTACGTTGATATAATATATATTATAATTGGACGCAATCATATTCAACATGTTAGTAAAAAATGAATGGAGATTTATAACAAATTATTAAGAAAATTGTGATTCAAAATCAAACACATTCCATTTGCAAAACATAAATATAAATTATTAAATGTTCTAATAAAACCCAATTAAGGAAAATTTTCTATTAGAACCGCTCATTCTTTATATTTCTACAATTACTCATAGCCATAATGATACGTAATAATTATAAAAAATTCTTATTTTGTAAGTACATAATTTGATACCTTATTAGAAAAGACGGTGATCGGATGATCGCAACCGTTCACACTGATAAGCGGCCAACCGACGAGATTAGCTCCTATTATGTTAATCGGACTCTAATTTCACTGCGAGCGCACCCCAAATTAGCTCAGCCTGAGTGGATTTAGAGAAGAGAATACGATTAGATGGGGCGTGGATATATCTGAAATCAATCTTGCCAACCTTTCCGTATTGAGCTTGAGAGGCACAGAGAGAAAGAAAGGGGGGAGGGGAGAAAACCCACGGGTTTTAGCCATTGCGCGCGACTATAAATACACTTGAAGGACCCGTCTCCACGGCGACATCGGAGCGCTTTCCCTTCTCGGCGGCGGCGTTGGTGGCGCAGAGGGAGGAGAAAGAGGAGGGGAAAGGGAAAGACGGTGACGAGGTCTGCTGTATGTCAGATCGTAGTGAAGAGGGATACTACGGCGAATTCGGCGAGCTCGCAAACCCATTGCAATGGCCGCAGCTGAGGAAAAGGCGACGCCTAGATTCCCTAGTGCCGAAGCTGTCAGCGGAGGCACAGTTAGGGGAAAGGCTGCTGGAGTTGGAGCGGCGGCAGGATGGGTTGCTGAGGATGCCGCTGGAGGGGGCGGCGGTACAAAGACTATGAACGCCGGTGTTCTTATCCGGCCTGTCGATGATCTGCCGGATCCTCCGGCAAAGCCTTCTACCAAGGGTAAGGGAAACATGTCATCGCTGTGATAGGCTCTTGTTATGTTTCATGCACTATCTTTTGTTCGTATGCGGAGTGTGGAAAGGGTCTCCCTATATTCTTGTGCCTGGGTCTCCCTCTCTCTCTCTCTCTTTTCTGTGGTGTATATTGTTGCGGTGCGGCAATAGACAGTGATGGTGGATATCGCTCTGTTGAGTAGAAGTGAATGAAAGAAGAGCGGATAGACGATGGCAGGTCGTAGAGACTTGGAGTGAATTATTTGGGCGCATTAGCAATTTTTTTTCACAAGACTAGTAACTCGGGTAGTGTAGACCTTTTTTAAGGAACTTAAGAAGAATCTCGATGAATTGGCGGATGCTTTAATTCAATTTCTGTGCTAAAATTTGGGGTAAGAGAGCAAGAAAATATCGGAATTTAACGACGAAGGGAAAATTTTTGGTCATTTTGGCTGGTTGTGAGCTGGGCTTATTTAGGAAGCGCCTCAGGATTATGTTTTTTTTTTCCTCTTTGTTTCTACTTTTTTCATAAGGAAATAGTTGTTTGGGTATGTTTAAGACAAACGCTATTCTGAATTTTGATTTTACTATTTTTTCTTCTCGATTGAGGGCGGCCTCTGAAGAAAGAATGGTGGAAGAGGTCGCTGGAGGAATGCTTGGGAGCATCATCACTTAGCCCGAGGAATGCTAGCTAAAGCGTTGCTGAACATTCCAATAAGCTCTCATGCTACTAACAATAGTGTATATCCAAATATTGTTGCTGTAGATTTCCTTGATCCTTCCACAAAGTTTAATTCTATGCATGTCTCATAAGTTATATATCGTATGAACATATATAAGCGATGCCCTTAACCCACCTTTGTTTCTTCTGCTATTTTTCTCATTTCTAATTTTTTTCTCGAGTACGGAGAGCGATAAATAAGAAGTCTTCAATATAATCGTGATCTTGGAGAAAAAAGCATGCTCATGTAACCGCTACACCACACATTCTTCCACTTTATTTCTTAAATTCTATGCTTTGATGTAATGTCTCATATGTTTGTTATAATTTTAGAGATCATAATGTTTTTTTAGCCATGATAGATTTCTTCTTTTCCTTTTTGTAAGTTAGCTATCATCTAAGGTTACTTCTCTAGGCCTTACATTGTTACCACTCCTCTTCACATTCAAAGCTATCATATAAGTTTAGCTATCGTCTCCACCCCATGTCACATAAAATAAGCGCGCACGAGCGCGCATGCTCGTGCGCACACACACAAAGAGCCTACACTCACAAAAAGCCTTCGAGCTCATCAAATAAAATTTATCCTACAAGTGAACTTGCCTATACAACAAGGTCTTTGGGTCTTTAATAATATCTGAGTTATAAGCCCCAAATAGGAGTATACCTAAAAACCCTAGACAACTCACTTATGGCGTGTATGATGCAAACATGCACATATTGTAAACCTCTTGCCAAGTCATTGAGAGAACAATAAGGCTCATTCTAATTTAACTCGTTTCTTTCGGTAAATGAAAACCCCAAAATCAACTTATGGTTATGCTAGTTCCTATATTAGTAAACCCAACAATTAAAACTAAAGTTAACTTATATCCACTTTGATTTACTTAGAATCCCTAAAAGAAGGCAAGCTTTGCTGATTCATTAGATTTTTTTGGCCATTAAATCTTAAAATCCTCTATAGTTTGTAAATTGGGGCTACTACTATTCTTGGGAAGATAGAACTATGTAATATTGATTGAGTCATCCACCATTTATCTAATTAAAACTCAAAGGTTGATCATGAGATTAAAGATCGAGCTATAAGATGTTGAGTTAATTAACCATGGAGTGCTAATGGCCGTAGGAAGTTTCAACACTAAATTTAAATTAACTCTGATTTGAATGGTAAGGGATATCTGATGAAGCTAAATCAAATCATATCACTTAGAAAATGAACACCGAATTAGGGGATGGTGCTTTTCCCGGCTATCGATGGATTATTCTATAAGTATCACGATAGTTATGCCCATATCTACTTGACAAATATGAAATATTCAATTTTTCGGTGTCCAAGCTGGGCTGATTTGAGCAAAATCTGTAAACCAACTATTTTAATGTGCATAAAATGAATATTGATGGGATCATCATTAGATTTTTTGTCTTTTTTATTTTAAACTTTGGTTTTGTTGCAAAATATGTCTATGATGATTATTATACTGAAGATAAGATGTGTTCAATTTCCCACACTGTAAAAAGAACTGCAAGAGAAGTTTTACGTGGTCTGACCTAGCTTTCTACATTTGCTTCCCTACAGTTACTTCCTTATGTAATTGATCCTTCTTTCCTGTCTCCTACTATTATTTTCTGTCCTGAACATGCTTGATTGGTTACCGGCTGTTTGCTTTCCTAGCATTATGTTGTAGTTGAAAAATTGAGAATTGCAGGAACAAAATTTAAAGTTCAAAACTCATTAGTTTGATAAAATAAGGTTGAAAACTTATGTTCTGGTTGGAATTCAAGTGTGCTAAATTGAAACTTAAATATCAAGCAAGATCTTTGGAGATTTTGAGAAATTATTTATTTTTAGTTTTTTATGTAAGCTGGTTTTCTTATGGATCTTGATTCTTCAAGCGCTTGCAAGTTTTGATGATAACTTTCAGTTGATGATTCTCTCTGTACCAATGTGAAATCCTTGATCTTTTAATTTGTGATATATATTTTTATTCTCGTTTTTAAACTATAGAATAATTTGTTCGTTTGCGTGATTAAAGGTTTGTCAAATTTGATACATATCGGGTTCCAATTTTATAATGTGAAGCAATGTTTTCTAACTTGCATCAAAAGTGATACATATTTTCTTAAATTGAAAGTTGTAAAGTGAAAATTGTGATTATGTGTGTGTCTCTTTACTCATCTCATCTTAGATTTGCATAGGTGACCCTAAACTATAAAATGCCGTATTATTAATTTTGCCATAACAACAACAACAATCCTTTATTCCACTAAATGTGGCCGACTACATGAATCCTTTTTCTCTATTGTATTCTATTAAGTGTCATATTTTTAGTTAATTCTAACAACTTAAAAAATTTTCCTATACAACATGCCCAAATTTCGTTAGGTTTATCTCTACCTTTCTTAGCATAAGTTGAATCTAAAACATCTACTCCTAATCAGAATAACTTTCTTAACAGAACTCGAATCTAAAACATTTGCTCTTTTAATCAGATCAGCAAATTGTCGACTTTTAATGTGACCAAACCATCTAAGGCAACTCTCTCTAATCTTGTCTGTCATTAGAACTACACCAACCCATTCACGGATAATTTCACTCCACATTTTGTTTCTAAGTGTAAAGCCACTCATCCACCTAAACATTCTCATCTTAGCAACACTCAAATTAGTTTTATGCTTCTATGTTATTGGCCAATATTTTGCATCATAAAGCGTTGCAGTTCTCATCACCATCGTATAAAATTTTCCTTTAAAGTCTAGGTAGTAGTTTTCTATCACACAGTAGGCTTGATGCATTCCTTAAACATCCAAATAATATATTCCTCTGCTTCAACCATCCAACTTTAATTCTACCAAGAACATCCCCATCTATATCACCATCACTTTGAACAATAGAACCAAGATATCTAAAACGTTCACTCCGTCTAATAATTTGATCATCCATTGTTACAACTTTGCCGCTAGATTTACTACTACTAAAAATGCATTTCATGTATTCCGTTTTAGATCCACTCAACTGAATGCCTTTAGGATCAAAAGTAGACATCCATAATTCAAGTTTTTTCTGAACTCTTTTTCTAGCATTCTACACAAGGAGGATATTATCAACGAAAAGTATGCAAGGTACATCCTCTTGTAAATGTTCAGTAAGAGCATACATAACTGAAAGCAAAAATGATGTGGGCTTAAAGTTGATCCTCGATGTAATGCAACTGAAATAGGAATATACTTGGTCAATCATTTTCTGTTCGAATGCAAGTAACAACTCTAGCATACATATCTTTAGTGATTTGAATGTAAGTTGTTGTATCACCTTTCTTTTCTAAAACTCTCCAAAAAACTTCTCTTGGAACCTTATCATAAGCTTTTAAATCAAGGAAAATCATATGTAGATCCTTCTTACACTTTTGTTACTCCTCCATAAAACCTCTCAATAAATGTATAGATTCCATAGTAAACTTGCTAGACATTGATCTAAACTGATATTATGAGAAATCTTTGTATCACGTCGTAGCCTTTATTCAACTGATCTCTACCATTATTTTATTTTATATCACATTACTTAATATCTCTTTAATTTTCACATTCTTGAGCATCCTCTTTATTCTTAAAATGGGGATCAAAATATTCTTCCTCAACTCCCCATGCATCTTTTTAGTTTTTAAAATAATATATTCTAAATATTTTCACACTTCTATTGGGATACCATAAGGTTGTACTAATTAAATCTTTACTTTTAAAGATGGTTAAAGATGTATGCATAAACTAGCCAAACAAAGAGAAGAAAAATAAAGGTTTAATTCAAGTAAAGTGTATTAAAAATGAAAAGCAAAAACTTTTTTTCTTAGATGAAGATATTCAACATAGGTGGGTGAGATATTCTGATAAACTTTTCAATAAAGTTTATTAAAATACGATCGATTTTAGTGATTAATAATAATAAAACTTTTTAATTTTTTTATTATCATTTTTTCCACAAGGAAAATAAACTTCAGGATATGTATATGGAGGAAGGCATTCGAGACGCAATTTCATTTCATGTGTAGTGTGGCTAAATCTAAATGAGTTGGCATTTTAAGATTGAAAATTATGGTGTGCACATCTTTGTTTGTTTACTTATTTGTCTTTATTTAATGTTATGCAGGCATCCAGGTGATGCCGAGGGCTCAGTCAAGCCACCCATTAGACCCGTTATCAGCTGCTGAAATTTCTGTGGCAGTAGCAACAGTTAGAGCTGCTGGGAGGACCCCTGAGGTTGGGTCTCATGGTTCTTGAGCTGCTTAGCTATTCATTATAATTTTGTTTTTATATCAACCATTCGATAGATAATCATGTTTCATTTATATATAATCTTGCAAATAAAAGCATTTTAAAATGACATACATTTAGGTGCGAGATAGCATGAGATTTGTTGAAGTAGTTCTTTTGGAACCGGAGAAAAGTGTTGTGGCACTTGCGGATGCCTACTATTTCCCTCCATTTCAACCATCTCTGCTCCCAAGGACAAAAGGTGGTCCTGTCATACCCAGTAAGCTTCCACCTAGGAGGGCTAGGCTTGTTGTGTACAACAAGAAGTCTAATGAGACCGGTATATGGATTGTTGAGCTGACAGAAGTACATGCAGCAACTAGAGGTGGGCATCACAGGGGAAAGGTCATCTCGTCAGATGTAGTTCCGGATGTCCAACCTCCTATGGTATGCTTTTCTAAGAGAATAGGCCTAGGATTGAAAAATTATGTTTTGCAAATTATTTCAATTCTATTCTTTAAATTTGTCTCCAATGCATTGAATAGTTTAAAGGGGCATTTACCTGCATGCCACACAAATCTTATGTATTTGCATATCTAGCATCTAAGCTTTAATATTGACATACATATCACTCAATTTATTTAATATTGTATAAAAAATATCACTATCACCAACTTTTAAAAAGTTAAATACTTCTTTTATTTTATAGATTTATCACACCGAAGTGTTGTAAATGTAAATATGAATGTTATAAATTTCCCAAGTTTAAAATCAGACTTTTCATTGAGTGAATTTTCTAATCCTTATTTAACTCATATCGCTTTTGAATTTTCTTCTATCTAAAGACTATATTCAGAATTTTATACTGTTAAAGAAATAAATATCTTAATGAATTAAAATATTAGACTTGTTTTTAGTGAGGGTCTTCCTTGTGATATTACTCAAGCTGTTGAAGATTTTTAAAGTAATAGTCGCTTAGAGAGATTGTAAACTTTGTCAACTTCCCTGTAATTTTACCATGGAAAGTCTGTTGAATCTGAAGTTAAGATGTCCCAGCTATTTTCAAATATCGCTTTGAAGAGATTGTAAACTTTGTCAACCTCCCCGTAATTTTTACCATAGAAAGTCTGGCGAATCTGAATCTGAAGTTATGTCCCAGATATATTCAATGATATTTGTAGTTAAGTTAAAATTCTGAACTTATAATAATGTCCAGTTTTTACTGCCGAGTAGCGGTATGCCCAAGTTAAGCAAATCTTTATTTTTAAATCAACTGAACGTATCTAAGGTGAGTCTGACCGCAGAAAATGATTTTGAGCACTAATTTGGCATTAGCATGTTTTCAAACCTTCAAACAACATGCCATAAGTAATAATGATGGATAACTAAAGCGATGTCCTGTGAAGCTATAAAGCCAAATGACATTGAATTTGGACATGTGAATCTAAATACCATGAATTTGGACGTTAGTCTTAGCTTTATTGTAATATCAAGCAGGAACATTTATGATAATCTGGTAGAAATGACACGCAGAGTTACATCTCAATTTTTAACCAGTAAACTTTAGCATAATTTGTGAAGCTTGTCAGCAAGTTTGATCGTTATTTAGTGTATAAAAGAAGAAGTTGCTATAAAAGCTTGAATTATTGATTTTTTTCAATGGGTTTTTATACTCAAAATTACATATAAAGAAAAAAGGAAAGAAATAATTATAATAATAGACACAGAAAACCTTTCTTAGTTATCTCTCCATTCGATTTATCAAGGGACTTACAATTTATACCAAGTGAACACTTTGTGTGCTCTTTCTTTTGTCTTTTGCATATGAATTATTGCGGGAGGTATTTCTTTGTTAGTTCAAATTTGCTTATAATTTTTTTTTAATGTGGGCTTGCTGAGCTTTTTAGTCAACATGTTAGAAAACTAATTTTCTATTGGGACCCATGGTGTGTATATTAATTAAATTATAGTTCTTTATTTATAAAATGTCTATCCACTTCCACAATTTTTATGTGATCATGCTATATAGGATTTTGAGCAATATTGATGACAAATGTATTATCACAATATATCTTGATAGGCTCGTTTTTAAATCTACTAAAACGACTTTAATTCATAGAAGTCTGCAGATCTCTTGAGCAATTACTTTGATTTTGGATTCAGCGTTAGATTTTGAAAAGATAGATAATTTTTTGCTTCTCCTTTTTATAGGAATTCCCCCAGAAGCATGCCACTTTCTGAAATAGATCTTATTCACAAGTAACCTAGCATATTCAACATTATTATAACCTTCAAATTGTAAAGTATCGTTGTTTTTGACAAATCCCTTTGTTGGACTTGATTTAAGATACCTAATGTCTCTACAAGCAGCTAGCAAGTGAGATTATTTGGGTTTTGCAATAAACTGATTTATAAGGCTTATTGCAAAGTTAATTTCAAAGCATGTATTATTCTCATCATACTATTGTAGTAACCATCCGAAATTAGTCGTGAGAGAAATTAAATCGCTAAGTATATTTATTTTTACAGCAAGGGCAAATATTTCTTGATATTTAATGTAATAGCAATATAAATAAATAAATAAAATAAAATATATTAATTATCATGTCAATTCTAAAGAAAACCTCTCCAAGGTTACACTTAGAGATGAATGCCTCATTTGAATTAAACAAATTAAAGAGGCAAGTGTAAAAAGAAACCAAGAAGTAGAGAACGTCTCGTGAGAAGGGAGAAGAAGTGGACGACACAGACCCTAGCCATATTTCAAGGAGAATGAGAAGTGTCCAGGGGGAGAAGGCCTCGAACATTAGTCAGAGAGCGATGGATGTCTTTGACACGACAATAAACCCTTGAGGACATACTTGATATGTCCGTCGAGGGCTTAAAGGCGAGTAATGTGTTTTGAATTTTTAAAAATAAATATTTCATTTATCATTTGCATTTTGAATATTTGAAAGATGCTCACAAATGGGAGGAAAATAATTGACATATGAATGTATATTTAAATGATATTAAATTGATTTGAAATGATTAATTTAATCAATGTTTACTCTTTTTTGATACTAGCTGAGAATGCTATTGTACCTATGCATGAAAAAGAAAATAGAATTGGAAAAATATACATTCGGGTGCAAAATTTTGAAGGTGGGTATAATTTTTTGAAAATACTTAAGGATATGACGGTAATTTTGATATGACATCTTAAAAAAAAGATAGTTTAGAAATATAAATACTTAAATTGAAAGTGGAAGTGTTAATTTAAAATTAGTTTACAGTTTGATTAATTAATGAATCACATTTTTTTTGGACCTTTAGCATTACATTTAAATATTAATTCAATGCATAATAAAATTGCAATTGTTCACCAAGTAGAAAACTCACTGTTGAAATTAATTGCTTCTTTCAGGTAAAATATTAAGTTGTTATGACCGACACAAGATATTTGATTTATAGACGGAGGACTATTAATACTAGGTTGTAGGCTGTTCGTTATGATCTTAGTTTTTCGTACTGTTTATTTCAGATTGATGTTGTACTGTTGTCTGGATTGCTATATTATTTTACTTTTAGAGTATGCTATTGTTATGGATGAATTTAATTTTTCAATTAGTGTACTATGTGATTTTTTGTGGATCTTTTTATTACTGGATGCTACGATGGTTTATTGTATTATTTAAAAGAAATGTTAATACTGTTGGACTGCAATTCCTGACTTAATTAATTCTAAGCTATCAGAAAGGGTCGTGACATTGGATTCAATATAATTGAGTATACTAGCAACTAATATTGCTTTGTACCACTCTAGGCTCTCATTAGTTTTGTATTTTAATTAAAATATTCATTTGCATCCCATTTTGTATAAAATATATTTGAGTGCTCTAGGATCAAGCTTATCTGATGTTGTTTGTCGATGTTGACATAAGCAATGCATCTAAATATTTTTTATGAAAGAGTAGGAAAATAAAGATTTGAAGTTTATTCACGCTCAGATACTATATAGAAATGAAGATGCGGCTATGAATGCTTATATTGTTTATTTTTTCAATGGGCCATTTAGACACAAAATTATGTGGAAGAAAAAATGAAATTAATAGTTACAATAACAAATGCATAAAAACTTCTGTTGGTTATCTCATCATTTGATCTATTTAGGGATTTTTGACTGATGCCAAGGGAGCAATATGACTCTTTCTTTTTAATGAATTCATGAGATATATTTCCTTCTAAGCGATGAATCTGTGGCATCTAATTTTTCTTACTTAGCACCCCTTCAATTCGATGCCCTTCTATATAGATACATGTTGGCATTATTGCCTTACTCTATACTATAATATTTTAGTTTGTGTTGTGTTGAGAAGTATTGTACTTTCGTTTACAAAACAGAAGAAAGTAAAATTATTGCTAATTTTAGTCTCTTAGGTGTTGTAAGAGTTAAAGCTATTTGGTAAAAAGTGATGTGCCAATTCTGTGAGTTAATTGGCTTACCTAATTGATAATATTATGAATCTATATAATGCTTTTTTAATATCCTAATGATAAATAATACATAATTATTTAATTAAAATGGTTATTACTAACTAACATATGAATGCTTTGCATATATTTACATTGATCATTAATTAGTATTGTCATTATTAACATATGTAATCGAATGCATTAGTCATGACTCAGTAATTCCTTATTCTGAAGTACATTCTAAATTCAGAAAATTCATATCAAGTACACATTCAAAACAATGATCATCAAATACTAAAAAACCAAAACAATTAATCAAGGTTTAAAGTCATGCAATTTGATATCGAGACATTTTTCATCTCTGAGGTGAGGCAAAAACTTTAGTACATTTATATTTATAACCCTAAACAAATCAAAGCTTGAGGTAAAAAATAAGATGCTAACTTCCTAACATTTTAACATATTAAAAAGTAATATATTAGTATATTAATATCAAATCATAAAATAAAAAGTATTATACAAACATTAGAATAAGAATTGATTACATAATAATTCAAAATGAGCTTAACATAATAAATCTCTCACTTTCATTCCTACTGTCCACCATCAAAGAATCTAACGAGTAACTAATTATCAAGATTAGAATTTTTAAAATCAAAAGTTTCTAATTCACTCATCACTAGGTGGGTATTCATTGCTGCGATAAAGAATCACTATCTTATGTCTCATCCTAAATTGTCATTATTCTCTCAGTTTTTTTCTTCATTTTCTCTAATCAATAATCATTAATAAACATATTAATTAAAGTTTAAACTAGTGATTATTACAGCTTCAAATATTTAAAATTTCATAGATACTTTTTTTTTAAATTCCTTGTTGGCTTGTGTTACACATGCTTGTTTCACTTTTGCTCCAATTGAAAAAATTGACATTGAGATCCTTTTATTGCAAATTGGATGGTGAAATTTCATCATCATCATTTACAAAGAATTCATCATGATAAAACATCATTACAAATTGAGGTATCCTTCTATATATATATATATATATATATTAATTTTTTGTTGTACATGTGTAAACTAAGAAAATTATACTTAAGTCAAACAATTTATCCATTTGGTGTGAATTTGACAGTTATGCTTTAGTTTTACTCACAATTAGATGATAAACTTGTAAAGCTTAATATGATAATACATTTGTGATAAAAAAGATGTAGAATCCATAAATGAGCTTGCTGAACTTTTTTTGTATTGCTCAAGGTGCTTGTGTTCTGGTTAGTTACAAAGTTTCTCAAAATCAAGTCTAGTCAATGTTGTCATGCATGTTGTTCAATACATATTTTTTATCTTCACCTTCAATTTATTTCTAACTGTTTGTAAGCATTAGCATTATCTGTAATAGCTTAATGGCATCAGATCCTCTTTAATTTCTTCGATAATTTCCTCAAAAAGTCCAATAATTTACTATGAATCCTTGATTTAATGCTTTAGCAAACTATAAGAGAATAATGTGTTATGTTTAATCAAAATGTTGCTTAAGCATTTATTCTTAATATTCTACCAATTATTGGGATTGATCGTCCCTTCGGTCTGACTTCAAGTTCTCCTCATTTTCTCAATTCTTTTCAATGTTATTCAATTTATTCTTCTGGACCGAAGCTCTTAAGTCATATACATAAATAGCGTTTGCAATCCTCAGTTATATAAATATATGAAACCTATCATCTTGAAATAACGAAGGGAGGTTGTCATATTAAATTGAATGACAACTTTATAAAAGAATCTTTTAATATCCATACACACATATTTGTGAACTTTTCTAGTATTTTAAGGGGACATTGAATGAGGTGCCTTCATGCTATCTTATGTTGATCTTCTATATTAATCATGTACTTTTTCATAGATTCTCTTATACTTCTACTTCTCATCTCTGATAAAAAAGATGTGCAATCTTTACCACTAGGGTTACTACCATAATAAAATTTGATACTTATTCTGTTATCAAGTTGTTGCTATGTTAGCTTTTGGCATTGCCTTCTTATTCATATATTCAAGGATCTTTTTCACCTTCTCAGGCATCTTGGCGCATGTTACAATATTCTTGTGAGAGTTAGAAATGTGTTCTTTTATTCTTGCAATACCTCATTCAATAAAATTTTCACAATAATTACACTTTAGATAAATTTATATTTTCTCATTTCATACAATTTTAACTTGTATACCATGCCTTAATGCTAACTGAAAGAAACATTGATTTCACATTGGCTAGTTTGACACTAACCTACATTCCTACGTCTGGTTCGTAGGAATAGAGTGGCAGAAAGCATTAGATCAACGTTTTGGTTCTTGGTTAAGAGCCACACCTCTGTTGGATGACACCATTGGTCCAAAAAATGGTTTTGAAACAGCTTCGAACCTAGGTTCAAACTTCATCTTATCCTCATTAGAGGATTAATGAGTTTTCATGCAGCGGTGAAAGTAAAGATGTATGTGCCTCTTAAACAATCTTTTGTGCGATTATTCTTATCTCTTACCATTTAAGAAAAAAAAAACTCTATAAAAATTTAATTTAAAGAAAAAGCTGCAACAAGCAATTAAACTTACTTGAAAAAAATCCTAAACAAACAAATAGAAAATACTAGGTGTGAAAAACAAAATTTCTACAGCTAGTGGCAAGAAAAGGTATGTTGGAGAAAAAGGAGAGAGATGAATTCCATATAGTGGAAGAAGACATGGCTAGGAGGACACAACATATAGGAAGAAGGCACCAATTGGGATGTGAGAGCTAAGAGGAGACGGGCCTGAGCGAGAGCAGTTGTGTGAAGGGTTGCTAAAAAAATCCCTGGGTGTGACTCAAATTGCGCAATTTTAAACAATGCAATTAATTTAAGCATATTTTTTATAATCAATGATTTCTAAAAAAATTATCTAATTTATATTCTACAGGTAGCCCAAAACAATCATGGACCAATTATTGTTTCCATTATAGAATATCATGAACACCAATTATATAAGTTCTTCGATACAATTTAAAATTAGTCCAATCATTAATCATAGGCTTTTCATATTTATGTGCTCTACATACTCATTTGTAAGATATAATGGACTTCCCACACGTTAATGACCATTAATGAGATGACATTGAATTAACCTGAATATCTATGCAGGATCTTTACTATATTCTCGACCTTCTATTGTACTAAGAACTTGATAAAATTCTTTCTTGACATTGTTTGTTAGAACTTGAAAATCATACTTAATAACTTAACACTACTCTTTATAGTTAAATGCAGACAACAAAGATACAATACATTAGGTTTAAATGTACCAAATCCTTCATGTGAAACCCTTATTATAATGCATGAACATTAAAATTGAATGGTTAATTTCTTCACAAAAACATCGTAAACTCTCTAGTGGTTATATTTGTAAATTGATCTTTATTCATATAGATGCATGCATAACTGGATATGATAAAATTTTTTTGGGATTTACATTCTTAAGCACATCAAGAGGAAAATGGTCATGTTTAGTCCTTCTTCCTTCTTCTCTTTGCTCGACGTCATCTCAACCAACCTCAATGCAGCTGTAGCCGAAGCCGCCACCCATTGAATTGGAAGCAACTCTTCCTCACATCTTTTTTAATATGGGTTGTTACATTCTCATTGTAATATGCATAAATACATCAAAACACATAAATATATACACACACAATTAGAGATGTAAATGAGTCAGAGTGGAGTTGAGTAATACATTATTCAAAACTTGTTATTTTTTTTTAAATCGAGTTTCAACATGATTTAATTTTTATAAACATTGTTTAATTGTGTTAATTTTTTATGGAGTTCAAGCCATAATAGAGCTTTAATTGAGTGTAGTTATATTTTTTATTGTTAATGATAAAAAAAGTATAGCCGAAATACTAGGCATAATTAAATTTATGGATTTTAATCAAAATTGATAGATCCAGTAAATATTATTTTAAGCTATTTGATGAAATTTAAAAATGATAAAAAAAAGTTAATTTATATATCTTGTTTTATTATTTTCAATTTACATGTACATTAATAATATACATAAATTTTAGAGTACATTAAGTTGTTGAAATTTGGTACAAAGACATAAAAGAAGTCATCAAATAATGAACTAAGTTTTCATTTAATAAGTATTTTATTAAGTTCTTTGCTAGCTATAATGAACTAAGTTTTCATTTAATAAGTATTTTATTAAGTTCTTTGCTAGCTACTTGCTGAATAATAGCCATGCGTGTTTAAGAACATAAATAAACAGGTGGGTCAGTGTTCAATCTTACTCAATTTTACAATTAAAAGAGCATAAACGAGTCATATAGAGTTGTTTATCGAGTGCACTTATTCTTTTATAATCTTATACATAATTATATATATTAAATCAAACCCAAAACACACACACACACACACACACACACACATATATATATATATTGAAAAAGCCCAAGGGCTAATTTATTAAAATGGAAAAGATATAGAAATGTATGAGAGAGATTAAAAGAAAACTCAACTCACACAATACAACACACACAAAACCCAAATAAAACAAAGATACATAAAGATAAAAAACCAAAAAACCACCAAATGACGCAAAAGTGCTAGGGACGTCTCACTTTAGTCCTCCCTCTACCTCTAGTTCTCGGAATTGAGTCTGCTAGCAAATTAGTAAGGTGAATGTCATAACCCGAAGTAACCAAAGTATCATCCATCAGATTCCTGAGCTCAAGTAGGTCTCCATTCTTCTTCTTCCTTCTCGACGTGTAGACCTGTCATTCCTCATCCGATGATTGACTCATTTGATCAATAGATTATTCCAAAGTTGGTTAGATAGGTGTAGGCTGTTGCACAACATGATCCCTATGAACCTGAGTGACAATTACAACTTGCTCGACATGATGAGACGGTAGTGAAACAGTAGAAATATTTCCACCTGTAATAACAGTGATAGGTTCCAGTGCTAGTGGGGTCTAAAGAATCTCCCTCTCACCTACGATAGGAGGTTCCAGAGCCGGCTGAATGGTTGTAATATTGCCTGCGAGAATATTGACTTCTTTGGGGGCATTCTTTTGATGATCAATATTGTCAATAACTTGGAGCTGATCATGAGAAAATGAATCACTGCCATTAGCAGAGCACTGTGCTTTTTTGGCCTGAGGTGTGGATGTAGATGGTGACATTGAGAATTGCAGTGGTCGAACATATGACAGTTTGAACAATATGAAGGAAAATACTCAATCACTACCTTTTGCTAATACCCATAATGGTGTGTGCTCAACCAAATTTCCTTAGAAGCAGATGGAGTGATGTCTCTTTCAACAAGTACTCTGACTTCTGATGGACGGGAAAGAATATAAGTAGGAATGTCTGTTTTGAGTAGCTTACCATAAGCTGGGGTAATAACGTACAAATTTTTTTGAGTAAAATGATGAAATTTCAGACCAGAGAGGTGAATCTAAACCGAAATGATCGGAGGTTTCGTTTGAGGGTCAAAATCCACAGACCATTTCAGAATCTTCATTGCTCTGTTATCAATTCAGATTATCCTTCTAGCAAATAAATACATGTAATCCTCTTGATTATTAATTTGTATGAGAATGTGTCTTCCATCTACTTGTCCAATTTTCCACTCCCCAACCAGATGCATAAGCTCAAATTCCTTACGAATTAACTACATTTTGGGATAACTATACAAAAATTTCCCAACCAAATTCAGTTGACAGAAGGAAACAAGTTGATTACTTTCAGCTTCTGTCAAAAAGATAGCAGACTTCCCATTTTTCCTTCCAAGTTTCTTGATATCATCCTTTCACTCAAACGAAGGAGAGAAAAAACACAATTTAGGTGTACTTGAGGCGTTGACACCCACAAGAGCAGCAACATATGATATGTCTGAAGCCATCCCCAATAGATGGAGGTGTGACGTTAAGAACAGTGAAGAAAGCAATGAAGAGCAAAGTCTGAATCCAGAAAATAGGGAGGAGCGGAAACCCCGCAAATTCAGCTCAAGTAGTAAGACGCCTTGTAGGCTGCAGCGAACAGGACGCAACCCGCCCAAATCGTAGAAGTGGACGACACAGAACAAGGACCCTGCGAAATCAGCTCGAGTAGAGCGCAGAAGTGGACACCCTGAGAAAACAGCTCGAGCAGAGCGACGACGACGCGGCAAACAGAGCGATGCAGCCTGCCGAATCCAAAGCGGCAGATGACGCGAGAAGCCGACGAGGAAGGTTAAGCAGAGACGATATATATATATATATATATATATATATATATATATATATATATATCATGCATATAATCATGTACATTTCTATCTAATCTTGTGCCAGCTTAATCGAATTCTAGCTTGCCTCAATGTACATTCAATTTGAGCTAAGCTTGGTTGTTTGATTGGATCGTTATTTTTGATTCTTGTCTAATCAAAGTAAATAAATTGGTCACATTTCCGACCTTTGTGCCAATCTCTAAACCCTGATTGTGTCGAATTATTGATGAAAATGGTGTTATATTTGTCAATATGGCTATTTTGTTTACATGAAGGTTTTGAAAATAATCCAAATCTAATCTGGATTAATTTCATCTAAGTTTGTTAGAAAATTATCCAATACCATCAGTTTTAACTTTACCATGCTCTATATCTCCTTCATACATGTAATTTTAATAATATACATAAAATATGAATAGCATGAAAAGTAGGATATTTAACACAAAGACATAAAATAAATGATATAGTAGTTAACCCAAAACGCAATAGGAAAAATAAATATTATTATTGAAAGCAAATAGGTAATTACAACCAACACATTTGAAAGGGAAAACAACAACGAACACAACATACGACACACTGAAATAAGAAATAACAACATGACTCACAACACTTGAAAGCGAAAACAACAACAAACACAACATGTGTGACACATTGAAATAGAAAAAACAACACGATTGATAACACATGGCTAGGGTGAATCTCAGGGTGGTGGTGGTGATTGTCAAGTGTTTGGAAGGCGGCGGGGTTGTGGACGAGGTGATCAACAATAATAAAACAAGACAATGGTTTCTCGGGTTTCGGATAGTAGTACATAACAAATATGGACGTGCCAGGTTATTCGAGATGAAGATAGCATGGGGGAAGGGGTTGGAGCAACGATGGAGCGTGTACTGGGTGGGGGCGATGAGGAGAATGGCTGGGCAACGAGTAAACTGTAGAAAAAAATAGCAAAAAGTTGCTGCAACAGGGAGTGTGGGGCAGCGAGGTGGAAGGATAAACACCAAGGTTGTGAAACCAGCCGGACATTGAAATATAAGAAGTAAGAGTTCAAGGTTCAATGGTTCAACCTGGTTTGAACCAAATGTCGAACCGGATTATGTAATAAATATTTAAGTTATTTCAATATAATTTAAATAATATAATAATGGTATATTAATATATTTTTTATCAATTCAACAAATAATATTATAATTTAAGATAATATTTTTGAATATTTTGAACAATATTCTAAATAAAAAATTCAAGACATGATTTTTCCTTTTTTTTAAATTTAATTATTTTTTGGTCATTCGATCAAAATCAAAAGGTTAAAATTGAATAATATTTGAACCTTCTGGTTCTCTAAAAAATCGGGTTGGTTCACCAGTTCTCGTGTCCCCGATTATGACCGATTCAATTCTAGTTCTATGCAGAAACAACTCTGAGCGTGAGCCGAACCAATCAAATAACGATTCACGATTGAACCGGTTGAACCGGTCAAACTGTTCGATTCGGTCAAGTTTTTAAAGCATTGATAAACACACATAGAAACCAAGATACAAGCCGATGCACCATCTTGAATCCTAGGATACATCCCTCGAAGGGAAGAAGTGATGTTGGTTGCTATTCAGATACAAAACACACAAAAAAACTAAAAACCTAAACATATGAATCAAATATATAAACCCCATGTAATTAGGATTTGGCCCACTACCAACTCGACGTAAGGAGAGTTGGTCAGCCCTCAATTCGCAGTTTGACCAGTTTCTGGTCGCTTGAAGCTTTTTTGCGTTCGGTCTAGTTCGCGGGATTGTAACACATGTCGTGGCCTCGTGGGATTGTGGCAGGGATTGCGAAACGGGTCCCGTGTGGAGCTCCCATGTCAATAAATCATCAAATGAATAATTAAGCCACCACTAAATAAGCATTTTATTAAGTGTTTAGTGAGCTACTTGCTAAATAATAACCCAACATTTTTACAAACATGAATAAACAAGCAAATTTGCGTTCAAGCTTATCCAATTTTATAAATGAACGAACATAGACAATTCTTATAAGAATGAGTATCGAGTCGGCCATCGAGTGCACCAATTCACCTTTAATCTCATATGGTATCATGTATATTAAATCAAAATGGATTTCAATCTAATATCGAGCTAGCTCAATCAAGTTCTAGCTTAATTCAATTCAAGTTCAATTTAAGATGAGGTTGGCATGTTAGTTGGTTTGTTGTCTTTTAATTTAAGCTCAAAGCAAATAGAAAATTTATCTCATTTTTCAGTGCTTTTCAATTTTAAGCCAATCTCACAACTCTAGTTGTGTTGAGTTGTAGATGCGAATGGTGTTGCGCTATAGATGCAGCTGTTTTGTTCAAATGAAGGTTTTGAAAATTGTCCAAATTTTTTCTAGATTTACTATGTTATAAAATTGTCTAATGGTATCGGTTTTAGTTTCAGCCATGTTCTATTTCTCTATACCAAATCCTTTTCTTTTTGCGTTGGGGTTTGGCCTTTTTTTGTGCATAGTTTATTTTTTTTATTCCTAACAAAGTGTTTACCTTTCCATGACCAATTTATTTCATAGTTGGGTTGGAGGAATGTACTGGTTGACTACCAAATCACTGGGTGTGTTTGGTTGGGAGATTTTTTAGTGTATTGGAGATCTTTTGCGGGGATTTTAGAAAATGATGTGTTTGGCACGAAAAATTACAAATACAATGTAAAGTATGATTGAATTTGAAGTTTACAACTTAGTTGAAATTCATTTTTTGTTTAAAATAAATTTGTGTTGTACTATAAATTTTTTGCAGAAATTTTAGAAAATTATGTGTTTGAAGTTTAAATTTGTCTAATAGTATCAGTTTTAGTTTCAATCAATTATATAGGTGTTAGTTATATATGAAGTTGAATATTTATGTTATCATTTATTGTAAAGAACATAAATTCATTTGTTTAAGATAACTTTTTTTTGGTAAGCTCTCAAAAAAAAAAAAGAAAGAAAAAGAAAATGTAACCAACCACTTAAGATAATTATTTGTTTAAGATAACATTTTTTTGGTAAGCTCTCAAAAAAAAAAAAAGAAAGAAAGAAAATGTAACCATTGACCTAAACTAATTAATTAAAAAAATTAAATAATGTAAAAAAACATTAATTACAAAGAATTATTATTGCAGATGTTTGTAATTTGGAATTTCAATTGACATGTTGAAAGTATAATTCATTTTGATCACTTACATTTATTCATGATATGTATTTTAAATTTAAGATCAATTATTATTAATTGTTATAGCTTTGAATATGTAAAATACATAAAAAACTAGCATAATCTGAAAAATTGTGTCATCCTGATGGTCCCAAAGCTTATATATATTAGGGCGACAATGTATTTTATAGTTATCAGGACTCATGGCCATGATCTAATAGGTGCATAAATGTTTATAACTTTAAAATTACTTTAATAATATGCATTTTCAAATAACAAGTTTTTTATAAATAAAAATTTTGGCTGTGACATTGAAACAGAAACTTTGGCCACGATAATGCAACCAAAATGAAAATTTTGGTTAAACTAGTTCTGTTTGCTCTATCAATTATATATGGTCATGATTTATGCAATAGGTTTATCTTGTTGTTACTTCACAACTACAGGATGCTATGGAATACGCAGAATGTGAAGCTACAGTAAAAGATTTCCTTCCATTCAGGGAAGCTATGAGGAAGCGAGGCATTGAGGACATGGATCTAGTTATGGTTGATGCATGGTAAAGCTTTTTTAAATATTCCATTTTCATTGTCATCTAGAGATTTGTTCTTGCTATGTAGTTGAGATGTTTCTTGTTTTTTTTACTGTTGTTTTCAACTTATTTTTGCAGGTGTGTTGGTTACTATGGCGAAGCGGACGCCCCTAGCCGCAGATTGGCTAAACCGTTGATCTTTTGTAGAACTGAGAGTGACTGCCCCATGGAGAATGGTTATGCTCGTCCTGTTGAAGGCATCCATATTGTCGTTGATATTCAGAATATGGTTATTATTGAATTTGAGGATAGAAAGCTGGTACCTCTACCTCCTGCTGATCCGTTGAGAAACTACACTCCAGGGGAAACACGGGGAGGTGTTGACCGAAGTGACTTGAAGCCTCTACACATTCATCAGCCTGAAGGCCCAAGTTTTCGTGTCAATGGTTACTTTGTTGAGTGGCAGAAGGTATTTTAATATGTGCTGTATGCATTTTCTTCTCTTCCCAATATATGCTACTCCAACCAAATGTTCTTCTGAGCACAAGTGTTATTTTTCTGGAACAGTGGAACTTCCGAATTGGTTTCACTCCTAGAGAGGGTTTGGTAATCCATTCTGTTGCATATATTGATGGTAGTCGTGGACGTAGGTCTATAGCTCATCGGCTGAGTTTTGTTGAAATGGTTGTTCCATATGGAGATCCAAATGAACCACACTACCGAAAGAATGCATTTGATGCTGGTGAAGATGGGCTTGGGAAAAATGCACATTCTCTAAAGAAGGTGAAGTTCTTGTTTTTGGTCGTCTCTCTTTGAATTTTTGGTTCATATGATAAAATTTTAAATGTGTTTCAGGGTTGCGACTGTTTGGGTTACATCAAATATTTTGATGCTCATTTTACAAATTACACTGGTGGTGTAGAAACTATTGAACAATGTGTATGCTTGCATGAAGAGGACCACGGCGTTTTGTGGAAGCATCAGGATTGGAGAACTGGCCTTGCAGAAGTTAGACGTTCAAGGAGGCTTTCTGTATCATTCATATGTACGGTGGCTAACTATGAATATGGTTTCTTTTGGTATTTTTACCAGGTATCTCACATTCAGACAATGATCTAGTTTCCTTAGTTCCCTTATTTCTTCTGAAAAGAAAGTTATTTTTGGTTATTCTTTTATCAGCATTTAAGTTTTTTTTTTCTTACATGCTTCTAAACTTGATGTTGTTATCAGGATGCATTCATTGTTATGCTATATTTTTATGGCTTATGATGCTTGTTTGATTTTTTGTTCATATTCATTGACAAACATGCTTAATTTTGCTTTTCTTTCGATATGTCGGCGTGATTATAAATTTGATAAAAAATGTATTATATTTTGCTTTAATTTCATAAATATGTTTTTTTGACTGACAGTATATTCTCCTAGTCTGACCTATTCCTTCTAATGCATTAACCTCTTTTATTACATTTGCAAACCAACAGAAGAACTATTTTTTTGATGTAACTGTAATGCATTTTATAGTTATTTTATAATTTATGTTTTGAGCCTATTTTACTACACGGAGTCCAGATGGTAAGTTGGATTATAAAGAATTAATGCATAGATTATATGCAACACGGAATGCTCAAAACTGTTTCCGTGCATTTTGTTTAGCTTCTAATTTTATTATGAGCACGTGAACTTTTAGGTTTGTATAATTCAGTTGCTCTTTGATAAACTTATATTCTTTTCCTTGTTTGAATTTGATTTGAATATATATTGGTTTTTGTGGTTATTTTCATATGAGTTAGATTTATGTTCTTGAAGTCAATCTTGCGAGTTATTTTCAAAATAAATTTTAAAAAAAAACTATAATTAAACCACTAATGTTGCAAGAATCTAAATGTTAGGCAATAAAAAATTATTGATGGCTAACTTTAGGTGTCAGAAAAGATAATTCTTTGATGGATATGTTTCAAAATCAAGATTGATAAATTGATAAATGAGCGTAATAGCGGGGTGATTGGAGTAATATCAGACAAGATAATTAAAAATAACTTCAGATTATTATATAATATGTACAATGAATGATGTTTCATGCTATAAGATCTATGAGTTTCTATTGCACGTCTAATATGAATTTTAAAAAAATCATGCTATTAGCACACAAAATTTATAGATCATAATACGCTTTAATCATTATTCATTACCTCCTTGAAGATGATAAAAAACACAATAGGAATAGATTTATCCAAAATTCTAAGAACATTCTACCAGAAATGAAACCAAGAATCCAATATCACGAAAATCATCTAACGTTTTAAATTATCACCCTTGTTGAAAACTATATTGTATCAAATTTGATTAAAATCAAGCACACTCTCAAACCTATAGCAAGATATATAATAAGGAAGTAAAAGTGTGGAAATAATTCACTAAAAGAAAATGCATTTTCTGTACAAATTGATAACCCCTCCCTAGAATTTATTAATTTCTCAATTGTTCAAAGAATTCAATCAGCAAAGTAGAAGAAATACATACCTAATACCTCCATTTGTAATCATTAAAACTAGTATGGAATTTTTTTCCCTTTATCATACACCTTAGTTGCTAGTCCATGGAAACTAATTGCGCTCATTGCACTTGCATGTGCTTGGCATGGTATCATGCATGCTCAGCTCAAGCTAGCGAGTCTCACTTTTTGCTCCGCCCAACCAATCTAGTTCTGTCCTTTATATATATATATATATATATATATATATATATATATATTAATTGGTTGTCTTCTTTCTCGCTTTGCTAGGGTTTTGCCTCACGGCGAACCCTACCCTCTGCTACGTCATTTTTTCGCTCCTCTATTTTCATAGAGCTTCGTCGAGCTGCTCTCGTATGTGGCCCCGATCGTGGCTCGTCTGTGGCATCGACCCGATTGCGGCTGTTTCATCTTCGTCCTCTTCGTAGAGTTTCTTTCTCTTGTTCTGTCCATCTGCTGTTCTCGCAATTGTTCTCGCAGGGCTTGCTTTGACCTGAGGCGCTTCCCTTCGCGTCTGGTCGCAACCGTCAGCTCCATCGGACCGTCTGGTTTCTTTCTTTGCATCTGCGGGCTGAAGGATCTTAGGTATGGCGCTTCCTCCTTATCCTACCAAAGCTTCTTTCGCCCACGTCGTGGGTAATCATCTAGCAGAATCTACTGTTGTCTTTCTCTCAAACTATAAGGAATATCGTGATGATACGAGCGACTGCCTTTTTCTTAAGAAGATAAGTAGGACTTGCTTTGTCCTTGCAGGGCTCACTTTGACCTGAGGCGCTTCCCTTCGCGTCTGGTCGCAACCGTCAGCTCCATCGGACCGTCTAGCTTCTTTCTTTGCATATGCAGGCTGAAGGATCGTAGGTATGGCACTTCCTTCTTATCCTACCAAAGCTTCTTTCGCTCATGTCGTGGGTAATCATCTTGCGGAATCTACTATTGTCTTTCCCTCAAACTATAAAGAATGTCGTGATGGTACGAGCGACTGCCTTTTTCTTAAGAAGATAAGTAGAAAGAGTGAGAAAGCAACACAACTTTTCTCTGATTCAGAAATTTCAACTCTAAATGAGAAATTGAAGTTCGCTCTTATTGGGAAATTTCAGCTGGGGCACCCACCTATGGAAGTTATCAGAAAGAGTGCTGACGATCTCAAACTTGTAAGTAAGTGAAAAGTGAGACTTTTGGATGAGAGACGTGTTGATTTAGTTAACCCTAGTTGAAGATTATGCTCGGATTTTTTTAAAAAAATATCTCAACATTCGCAGGCAAGTCAATAAAGTTACTCAAGTGATCTCTTGATTTTGACCCAAATCACGAGTCCTACCTTTCCAGTATGGATTAGTTTATCTGGTCTCAAGTTGCATTTCTTTAATCACCTGGTTCTTTTTTCTATTGGAGTCATTCTTGGAGATCCTATAAAGCTAATTATGTCTACCTTTAACCTAACCAGACATTCTGTGGCCAGAATACTTTTTGAAAGAGATATTACCTTACCTGATATTACTAAAGTCTGGCTAGGCACAACTCAAAATGGATATTGACAACAAATTGTTATGGAACACACATTTTTTTATTGTACCCACTGTAAGATGTTTAGACATGCACTTGATAAAAGTCACAGGCTTTATCCAAATTTGAAAGCTAAAGCTCAAGTAAACCAAGAGGGGTCCAACCTCAATGCTATGAACAAATCTGCTCAATCTGTGGAGGAAGTTCCCACATGATAGGATTTGGTGTACAATTTGCCTGTGGACCTCCCTTGCCAACATCGCAGTTCCTGATGAAGAACACCACACTATAGGTATAGATCTAAATGTGATTATACCACTCACTGTTATTGAAGAATACCCACTTACATGTCAGGACACAAGAGAGTGCTCCCGCTCCCTCGATCCGCTAAAAGATTAGCTAGTGCAAATTGTTTCTAATGTTCGACAACCTACACATGTCCGACACACTTTAGACCAATTCACTGACCAGGCTAGCCAATCTTCGGATGAAAAATAACAAGTTTATTTTAGGAGGAAAAAGAAGAAGAATGGAGGCCAACTCGAGCTCGAGAATTTATTGGATGACACAATAGTTACTACTGGCAATGACACTCATCTCACTAATTTATTAGCTGGATCCTTTCCTAGAAGTAGAGTCAGAGTCAAAGCAAAATTGGGTCGCTCTTTAGTTACTTGATACTCTGTATTTTGACACTTTTTGGTTTTTTCTTTTCTTTAGGTCTCTCATGTATTTTTTTTTTTTGTATTTTCTTTTTTTGGAACCATTTGCATATAGTTGTTATCGTGTGGGCACGGTGCTATGTTTGGGCCCTCCCACACAATATATTTGTATCCTACTTTCTTTTTAATATATTAGCCATTGAGCTTTCTAAAAAAAAAGTTTATGCATTGTATCGCTCACATATGCTTGATGTGGGCTCACATTCTTGCATTGGTTCTCTCTCATGTGCTTGCAAGCGCCTGCTCACTTATAGAAGCTAATGATTTCTAGTGAGCCGCCTAAACCTACGACCATGTGCTCAAGAGAATTTCTTCCCCACTTAAGCTTCTTTTTCGCTTATATATTATATGTATGTATTATGAACCTATATAATTCAACAAGCCATAAATATAAAAACTTGAAAGCATTATTCATTCCTTGCTTCTCCACGATAGGATAGAGCCATTCCTTTTTTTTCGGAGTGGACAAAATTTTAAATAGGGGCATTTTTGTACATAGCACAGAGTTCTTATGTACTTACATATCTTACACCCAAAATTTCATATTTACACCTATAACACTCAAATATTTATTATCACATCAAAAATAACTCTATTATTTCTTTTTAAAAGTGAAATGCATATTTTCATGCATATGTTTAAAGCACCAAAGTGCTATGTATGTAAACATGCAACTAAATGACATTTGTATGCTACATATGTAGATTTCCCTTTTAAATAATATAATTATGGTAATAGATAAATGATTAAAATACATAATATTATTATTTTTAACAAAACAACTAACAATTAATAAGATAATATCACCAAATTCATAAGAAGAAATATATCATGCATAAAAAAGTAGAGGTTATGAATTTTAATTCAATTAATTAACTAATTCATAGAAAAATAAACTAATTTCAATGTTTTCTCATGGGAAATGGTCAAAGTTGGTAATTAAGAGTGGACAAACTTATAAAAAATAATATTTTTTTAAGAAAAAAATAAATAAGGGTCGTCAATTGCCTCCCATGGGTATAATGTAGTTCCATCGATGTCCAATCATGTTATAAGTTTTGGGAAATTCTATTCAACTTCTTTTCTCCATGACCACCATCCTTGGCTTAATCAGGGGAATGTAACCTTCCAATTATGTCATCTATACTTGTTATGTTGGCTACCGCACCTTCCGGCTATCCTCCTTTAAAATCAACATTTGAATCTTCATTAAGAAGTTCTAGCTTCAAATTTCATTGGCATTTAAATATATCAATGAGTTATTTTGTTTAATGTAAAATAAATGCAGGATTTTATATTTTCTTTAGTTTGAAAAAAAAAAACAAAATCTATATAATATATGCCATTCAATGGCGGTGGCCATGAGGAGATGTGGCTGGAGATGATGAGTGGCCGACGTAAACTGGCAATGGTGTTGGCGACGACAGCCAGCGACTGTCGATGGAGGGGGCAATTGCGAGTGACAGTGGCTCTTTTGAAAGTGTGCATATATTGCATTAATAAAAGAAAATTACAAAAGAATGCAAAGTATAAAACTATGTATGTATAAAATGAGCCATATCTTCTGTAGTAAAAGAAAAGGAGAATGACTATCATTTACATGTTTTAAAATAAAATTGTTTTTAAGGGCAAGTTGGGCACAATGAGAAGCAGCTTTATTGTAGTTTCAGGCAGTGTGACAAAAAAAACCCGTCTGAATTGAGTGAGACAAAATTAGAGTACTCTCCCGGATGAGCTTGAGCTTTCCACATCTGTTTTTTCATCGAGCTTCTAAGGAAGAAAATGAAATTGTTATCATCTCTTTCGATATTAATGCCCTTGGTCTCAAGCATCCACGGTCAATGATTTCTTTAATATGCAAAATAACTTTTGAGTTCCACTTGAGAGCTATCCCAATTCACAAGCTATTGGATGGAAGTGGCTAAGCACTTCCCTTCTTCATCTCTAATGATAATTCCCAAGCTAGCCAAGTAGGAGTGAGGGCCCCATCAACATTAGCCCCAATCCAATCGGGAGGTGGGGAGCACTAAAAAGTGGTAGCACACAGTCTCGAGGACTGAGTAGTGCTCCAGGGCTCCCGAATTGGGTAAGAATAAGTTGATGTGAGGGATTGGAGGAAGGTGGCAGTAATGGTTGTTGGTGTCACATGTGGATTCCCAGGTTTCTTCACATTCCTTCCATGCCAACTGTGGCGGACAACATAACAATATATGGGGGCAGCCGACATATCCATTCTCGAAGTGCTAGCCAAGTTCTGAATGACATCCTCAAATGTGTTGAACATGGGTAGCCTGATTCCTTATTTGTTAAAAATGAGCAAAATTTGCTTTAAGTACATGATAATGGGCAGTGACGTTTGTGTGGTCCTCTTCTTCTGGCAGTCCCAAGGGCAGCTAATGACAGAGGAAAGACCCTTTTGCTGAGCCAAAGGTTGGTCGGAATTGCATCCAGAAACAATCTCCACCAACAGAGTTTCTACCTTGGGTGAAACTCAAGTTTGTCAATCCAATTGTAGTTCTTGGTTGCAACAGGGGACAAGGCTGCATAATGTCACTGACTAACTTTGCTCTAGTCACCCGTGCGGCTTTAACGCTCTTTTAACACCAAATCAATCTAATCCTCACAACGCTTGGACTTGTGAGCACAAAATACTCTTAAAAAAAAAGAGTAGAGAGAAAGAAACACTTCACACTTGAATACTTGGAAGCTTTGATTGAGTGCTTAGGTGATTACAAATGAGGGGAGAGACCTCTATTTATTGTCACACTCCAAGCCATGAGAATATTCTAGAATTCCCACTTTTTAGAGTATTCCATACAATTCTTACATAAATACATAATCCTAGATCCTTCTAGGTTCTTCTTGAACTCTCCATGATTCATTCTTGAGTTCTTCATGGAGTATTGCCTTCCTTTGACCTCTAGAATTGGGTAGAAGTTTCTAGAGTTATGTGGAACTTTCTCTTCCACCTTCTTAACTCTAGAAGGTTCTTGTAATGCATGCTTCTTCTAGAGTTTTTCTTCTCATGTTTGTTTTGCTATTTCCTTGAATATGACGGGGCGTCACACTCTCCTCCACTTAAACCTGCAATGCCCTCATCGCAACTTACCCTGCGCCTTCATAACCGCCTCCTCGGTTTGCCCTCAGACTTGGCAAACTTTGGTTTCTTCTTGGTTTTATGGGAGATGGGTGTCATGCAACAAGTCTTCCTGGCTGGCGGCTTATCCCTTGCCTCCAACCAAGTTGTCCCTCCCTTCCTGTGCGATGCCATCATTGAGCTAGATTGTTGATAAAGTTTTGGATTCTTTCTTGTTTAGCCTTATTATAGGTATTGAGCAAGCTTGACCCCCTTCTGTGATGCACAGACAATTGGCGAATGACATTGAGAATGTTTTGTGCTTGCTCCAAGAAGTTCATTCTTAGAACAACTTTGTAATCATCCAAAGGAATGACAGAGAAGTCTAGAGTATCTGATCATGGCCCAATGCTAGTCTCGACTCCCTTAGCTATTCCATCGATTGACATCTCTGCTGAGTTGACGACTTTAATGAAGCCCTCTCCTTTAGTCATCTACAACCCCAACCTTTTTGCTTCCTCGTTGGAGATAAAGTTGGGGGAAGCACCCATATCCACCATGGCCCTGATGGTCTTCCCTCCTATTGCTATCTCCACAAAGAGTAACCCTTTTCCTTGGGGTTTTATCGGAGCTTGCATCCCATTCAGCAGTTTAAGAGACCCCTCATGTGCCTCAATGTCATTTTGCCTATCACTTTCTTCTTCCTCCTTATGGCTTACAAGGAGAGAGATGAGGGCTTTCTTTATAGGGCAATCCCTTGCCCAATGAGGTCCTTCACAAAGAAAGCAACGGTTTTGATATGGCTTGTTGTTAGTCTTCCCCTCGTCCCTTGCCTTTGTTGGGGTTGATTCGCGGTGTTTCTCTTCCTTGTGTTTGGCCTTGTCATCCCCACCTTTGACATCACGACTCTTCTTATCTTCAGGCTTTCTAGACTCTTTTAAATAATCAGTCAAGCTTTCAGCAATCGCGATGGTAGTGGCAAGATCCTAAACTCCTCTCTTTCTAAGCTCGGACTTTGACCAATGTTGGAGCTCATCCATGAAGTTGAAGAGAGTATCCTTGTCTGACATATCGGGGATTTCATGTACCAAGCTTGTAAACTCCTTAATGTAGTCTCGAATCAAATCCTCATGCTTAAGCCTTCAGAGCCAGGCTCAGGCCTCATCTCTGGCATTCTCGGGGATATAACTGACTCTTTTGCTCTCTCTTGAAGTCATTGAAAGTGGACATGGAGCACAAACCTTTCTTTAAATCACTTTTTCTTCTTCTCCACCAAAGCATAGCGATGTTTGAGAGATAAATAGACAAATTGTATTTTTGCATCTTCATCAACAATCCATATCGCTCCAAAGTATTGCTCTAGTCCCCATAGGAAGTTGTCTACTTCTTTCACGTTGCGAACCCCTCCAAAACTTATAGGTTTTGGAACTTCAATCATCTTGACTTCGAAAGTGGGATGGTTTGTGGATGTCGTTAGTGCCCTCTTGCACAGCAAAATGTCTCCACGCATCTCCTCCAAGCTAGCACATACGTCGCTCATCTCCTTCTTATAGGCTCTTCGCACCTCTTGGAACTTCCCCAACAAATCCTCCTGCAATTTAACCATATGTCCCATTAAGGTCTCCTCAAGTTGAGCATCATACTTCTGATTGTTGAATGGAATGTGACGTTCTCCTCCTCGAGTCCATCAACCCTTTAGCCAAAATCCTCTACTTGACCCTCCATGTCATTCGTTGCCTCCTCCATCCAAGCAAGGCGCAAATCAAAGCCATGCATGATTTCTTTGGACCTCCCATGTGGCTTGGGTGCAATGGGATCTCTTTGCTCTTGGCGCCCTCACCCTTGAGATGAATCCACATTAGTGGTTTTCGACTCCATTACGTGCTCTTTGATGCTTCCCTTCGAACCGAGAATTTGATATCAATTATCACGGACTAACTTTACTCTAGTCACCCGTGCGGCTTTAGCGCTCACATTTAGCACCAAATCAGCCTAATTCTCACAACGCTTGGACTTGTGAGCACAAATCGCTCTTAAGAAGGAGAGTAGAGAGAAAGGAACACTTCACACTTGAATACTTGGAAGCTTTGATTGAGTGTTTAGGTGATTACAAATGAGGGGAGAGACCTCTATTTATAGGCTCCCTCCAAGCCATGAAAATATTCTAGAATTCCCTACATTTTAGAGTATTCCATACAATTCCTACATAAATACATAATCATGGATCCTTCTAGGTTCTTCTTGAACTCTCCATGCTTCATCCTTGAGTTTTTCATGGAGTATCGCTTTCCTTTGACCTCTAGAATTTAGTGGAAGTTTCTAGAGTTGTGTGGAAATTTCTCTTCCACCTTCTTAACTCTAGAAGGTTCTTGCCATGCATGGCTCTTCTAGAGTTTTCCTTCCCATGCTTGTTTTGCCATTTCCTTGAAGATGGAGGGGTGCGACTATAAGCTAATGAAGTTATGGTCTTGCCTGAGATGGCCTTGGTGAGTTGTGGTTGATCTTGTGGAGGTTTTGTGCGTGCATGCTCCTTTTGGGGTGGCGAGCAACGGGGAAATGCTTTACACAAAATTGTGTATTTAGAATTTGCCCAAATCTAATGAATTTTAAATTATTTGAAATTTATTTAGAAAATGAACTTCAAATGGATTATAATTTTTCATTTCATTTGTTTTTCTTCCAATCTAACACTAAGATTTTCAGAACTTTTTAAAAAGAAATGCTATACCCTCCTTTCGTTGTCGACCAAATTGCTCCTAAGTAAAATCAAAAGAAGCCTTTCATTAAACTTAATGAAAGTTTTATGAGGACTGTAAAAAATCATTCATATAAATGTTCAATAATAGAATTTGCTTCGATTCATTTATGCAATGCATTTTGATGGGTGCACATTTAAATGTGTTCAAGTATTGATGTCATTTATATTGATTAGTAATTGTGAATTGTTACGATGCTTGATATGATATAAAATGAGATTCACTTTTTTTTGCAGGATGGAAAAATTGAAGCTGAGGTAAAGCTAACTGGAGTTCTAAGCTTGGGAGCATTGCTACCCGGTGAATCAAGAAAATATGGTACTACAATTGCTCCTGGCTTATATGCGCCCGTTCATCAACATTTCTTTGTTGCTCGCATGGACATGGCAGTTGATTGCAAACCGAATGAAACTTTTAATCAGGTGTGTGTTACTTATATTTGTAATATCTTTTTCGGATTTTCCTTTACAGTTTTTCAAGGTGCAAGTTATTTATTTTATGAGTCATTTGAGCATGATTCATCATTCTTAGAATATAATTAGCAATGATTTCTTGTGATCCTGAAAGGATGATTGATAGTTTCACTTTGCACTTGTTTTCAGGTAGATCCCCCAGGGTATTATGGTTGTTTTTCTGCTTGAATCATGTTTTACCAGCCCCATAAATTTTAAATTTTAAACCTGGACGTGACTTCAACTATTTATTTCGCTTTGTTCTATGCATAGTTTCATTTATTTACACTTCATTTTAGCTATTTGTCATTTCATCTTTCATTTTTTTTTTCTCGTCCAGAGTCTTGATTACAGAACTTTGAGCCACCCCTTTTACATATTTTTGTTTGTTGTTTGGTAGTTATATTTTTTATTTTTCTTATTTTTTTATGGAGAACTATACTCTTTTTATGTATTCTATCTTCTAGTTGGAGGTCAGCATAATTATTGAGAACAAAAACATTGGCTAATTTTCTCAAGGAGCTCCAGTAGATCCTTTAATTATGGTTTTCAGAATTCCTAGTTAAGTAATTTGCATCTCATTTTTAACGACAATTCTATCCTACGGAATGTTCTCTGTCTGCGATATATGTATTAGTTTTTTCTACAAATCTAGTTATTAATGAATTCTGGAATTCATGTATTCAGCTTCTTATTGGAGTCTGATATAAAATGGCCAAGTTTGATTTGGCCAAGGAAGCAGCAGAAAGCTCATTTGAAAGGTTGTATAGGTCCATGCCTCTCGATTCTTCAGTTCATGCGCATTGCTAAAAAAATGTAGCAATGATTCCAAACACTAATGTTCTTTTTATCATTGTATTTGTTGCTTAATTTGCATATCAATCTATATGGAAGTTTATCCTAATTCATTTCATCACTAACCAACAAACCTGATTCAGAATAAAATTGACGTGCAAACTGTGAAAAAACCGTGATTCTTACAGGTAGCAACTCTAACTCAGATCATGATTGATCTGACGCCCTGCTTTAAACTCAAGCAACTATCTAATTTAATTCATGCCATAATCTAATAAATAAAATGTAGCTGATAATGGACTCATAATGCTGCCTGTTTCTTGGTAAACTTTGAAGCCACTTTTCTCTCCAACTCTCTCTAAAACAAAGGAATGAACCAGGTTAGTGATTTCCTAGAAAAGGTGAACAATAGAGCCAGATGCGTTGCATTGAGGAAATGAACTAATAAGTTTGACTATTTATGATGAATTACTAGTGATAAATAAAACGAAACTGTTCTTACAAAACTTGTAACCATTAATGAGTTCCATCATTTTTCCCTTTGAGACACCTGAATGACTGATTTTGTTAACTTTAGTTAGTCAATGTTTCTTTCATATTGCACATAGCATGAGCGCTGACAAGTTTCTCTTTGAAAAGAAGAGAAAATTATGATGAAATGCGAAGAGCAGATCTATTTTCTGTGTATAAAGTGCAACTTGTCATTTGTGTGTTCTGCTCTTTGTTTGCTTTGAGTATTACAATGCGATAGTTGATTCCCTCGTGCATATTTATTTCTTTATCTCAATGATTACGTACAAAACTCCATTCATTGCTATTTGATAAGTTTGTTGTTAATAAGACAGATTAATTGATTATGGATATGTTTTACTAGATATGTACTTTCTCATTGTTTCCTTGGCTTGGAACATGGCTATGATATGGGTTTTTGATAGAGTTCTTTTTTCTTGGCTTCTCAATATATCAATATTAAAAAAAGTTGTGAACGACAATATTCTTATTATATTTTTTTTATTTCATAGGTTGTGGAGGTGAATCTTAAAGTTGAAGAACCGGGCAAAAATAATGTTCACAATAATGCATTCTATGCAGAAGAAACAGTTCTTAGGACAGAATTGCAAGCAATGCGTGATTGTAATCCTCTATCAGCACGACATTGGATTGTAAGAAAACATAAAACCGTTTTGTTCTTATTTTAGGTTGATTTATGGTTTTACTCTTTTTCAATGTCTCCATTTTGTGTGAAGTATTAACCGCAGTGAAGAATTTGGTCTGCTGAGTGAAGGCTGAACTCATTAAAAATATGGTCTGGTTTATTCTTGATTTTTTCCCTTTTTTAGCTCTAAGATTCGGACATAAATTTCACATATTTTACACACCGTGTAAATCAAACCATAGTATTCTAAACAAGATGATTCTTAGCTGCCGTCAATGCTTGGATTGAACATTTAGGCAATTGTGGAATTCTTGGAAGGAAATGAACTGGAGTTCAGAGTCCTAAATTAATGGTTTTAAAATGATTGTCTTGACCTAAAATGACTGGATTTCCTTGCATATAATTTTGGGATAATTACATACATTGCTATTTACGCAATTGAACACTCATGTGGTATTTTTGAACTACCAAACCGATGTATTTATGTGTGCTACAATCAAACCTATTTTTTTTATGCAAACATAGATTCTTTTTTGTGAAAACTTGATTCTAGCGGCTGAATTGAAAGGCAATTCTGAACGAGGTAGGAATTTTTGTTGCCTTGAAGAGGATCTTTAGGAGGACCTTAATATTGTCATGCAATTACCTTCATAATATTGGTAAGCTTTGCTCTTCATATCTTTGATATATGTGGTGCTTCTATTCTCTTTTCTTTCTCTCATGCCGTTTTTGATTTGGCCTTTCTGTGATTCTTATTGATTAAAATCCTAAATAGTACTCAAACCTGGCAATTTTCATGCCATTCTGGAAGGTCCGTCAATCAATCAATTTTATTGAGAGAAATAATGGGAGTTAAGTTTGAATTTTGATGGCATTTAGGTGAGAGATCAGGCTTGCAGAGTATTGCTCGGTACAAAATTTGATAGCCTCTGACAATACCTTCCTCAATATTGTATCTCTTCTTTCTTTTTTTGCTCAATTTGCTTAATTAAACACTAGAATGTTAGAATGAAGTTGAATTTTCATATGGTGACACTAATAGAGACGGTTGATTTCTCTTTACTTTAACAATCTTTAGTATTCTTTCCCACAATCTTTAGGTGTCGCTGGTGTCAGAATCTCTTATGAAGCAACACTCTTTTTAATAGTGTATACCAACCTGCCATAATTGTGTGAATAGTAATGTTGTAATGCATATTTCCTTTTCTATTTTAGGTGAGGAACACAAGAACCGTCAATCGAACGGGACAGTTTACTGGCTACAAACTATTACCTGGTTCAAATTGCCTGCCATTAGCTGGCCCAGAGGCAAAATTTCTAAGAAGAGCTGCCTTTTTGAAGCACAATCTTTGGGTTACATCATATAGCCGCGATGAAACGTTCCCTGGAGGAGAATTTCCCAATCAGAATCCGCGTATAAATGAGGGATTGGCTACATGGGTTAAGAAGAATAGATCACTCGAGGAAACGGATATTGTTCTCTGGTTGGCTTCTTTAATTCCTTTTTAATTACTATTGGTTAGCTTTTAATTTTACATAGCTTTTGGAGGACATCCATGCAGACGGATTTTTTAGTGTTGATATTGTTATCATGTTTATTGTCGCTGATATAAAGTAGATTGTTGTTGCTGAAACCATATAAAATTCTATGTTTCAGAAGCGGCTTTCTTAATTTTTTTTTTATTCGTAGGTATTATTTCTTAATTTTTAACCTTTTTCACCTATAACTTGAAATTTGAAGGAGTTGCCTTTCACTTTTGAACTTTGCATCATATGTTACTGTTCCAATAAAATTACTTGCAAATATTGTTTTAGTGCAGTATTTATATTATATATTTAGCTTCTATTATAGTACCAGCATAATGTTTTTATGATTTTAATTCTTTAGAGCATTTCATGGATTTTAAATAGTATTATATCTTGATCCTTACAATTTCATGGTTCGTTCTCACACCGATGAGCTTACGTTTCATTTGAAAAATATTTTTTTATCTATTTGCTTATTTGCTGAATGTGGTTTCTATCATGAAAATACCTAGCTTTTGTGTGAAACAAGTAAAACCAGAGCAACTATGATGATCCACAAAATAATAGCACATGAGATCAAGCATCATAATAGAGAAACCAAGATTTATATTTTACAAGCTTTTGCAAAACTTTTATCTATGGCACACAATTTGATGGTCGTTCTATCATATATATATATAGCATAATTTCGCATTAACGATGCCATTAGTACCAACTTCTTAAAGGTGAAATACACCTTTTCATGCATAAGCTTATGACGCCAAGGTATATAAATATAAGTACAAAACTTTAGGTATTAGATATGTAAATACTGAGGAATTGTGTGGTTTAATTGTAAATTCCCTTATTTTTTTGGCTTCTATTTGCAAAATTTTCAGCTAGTTAATGCAACATAACAGTTAATAATCAGGAATCACATCAAATCATAGCATGTTACCTTCAACATAAGACAAATCACCCCTGCTGCTTTTTTGAAGTGTTAATCTAATGATTTTACTTGCTCTGCTCTTTTAATACACTGAACAACTGCTTTTTTTTGCTAGCCATCCATCTCAATGCCCAAAATTTTTATCTTATTTGATTCGTTGGTGATCCATGAAATAATAGTCATCATCTTCTAAATATTCGGTTTAAATCCTTTTATACATCTGAGGGCGTTCATTGGCGTCAAGAAATGAAATTCTTGAAGTCCTATATAGATTGAAGAAAATTGTTTTCTGATGTGAAATAGAGTTGTTAAAATCTTGTTTCTTGGTTGCAGTTATTTTGGAGCTTTTTTGCAGGGTAATTGACCCCGGGTTTTCCTGGCTGAACCGGGCGCTGTCTCTGATAGCTGTACCGGTTTAGCTGAAGGGGAATAAAGTCGACCGGCCCTAGGAAATAGGGTTTAGGGTTCAATTTTGCTTTTGTTTCTGTTCAGACAGTTGTCGTCGTTCTCCTGTATCCTTTCTAGGGTTGTATCCGAAAGTGCTTTGACTATAACTTATCTAAAGTGGTGTTTTGATTGTTGCTCGCTCTCGCTGGGATATTTATCCTCGACCTCAATCCTCCAAACCTTTCCCCTTCCCTCTCCGCCATCTTCCCTTGCACTTTCAGCCGACCACCCTTCTTTCCCTTAGACACAACCCCTCCAAACTTAAGCCGCAACTCCGCTTCTCGTTGTTCAGCCCTCTGCCACATCCCCAGCCATCTGAATTTCTTTCGTAGGGGTGATTTCAATGGAGAGGAGGATCAACTGAGCTTTGGGATACAAATATCAAAGGAGGTCGATATATGAGGAACCTGTTGGAAGATACATGGGTGAAGGATCTGTTGGAAGATACATAAATGACATGCCTGTTGGAGGATACAGAGAATCAAAGTAAAAGTTGCTTTACCAAACTTCAAGGGGAGAACAGCTCTAGCTGATTTCCTCAAGTGAATACATAATATTAAGCGGATTTTTTAATATAAGGAGGTGCTCTATGACAGAAGAGTGGAACTCACCACCATCAAGTTGAAGAAGAATGCATTTTGTTGTGGGAGAATCTGAAGAGGGAGAGACAGAGAATTAGACAAAATAACTTACTGGGAGAAAATGAAGAAGGCGATGTTGTGACAGTATCTATCCCTGCATTATCACCAATATTTTCCTGAAGCTCCACTACTTGCAATAGAATGAGCTATCAGTGGAGTGCACGATATAATTTATACAACTTAAATTGAAGTGTGAGCTGAAGGAGCCAGATAAGCACTACAAAGCTAGGTACTTGGGGGGCCTGAAGCCCGCCATCGGCAATGTTGTCCAACGGTTAACATACTGAACACTGGGAGACACGCAAACCTTATTGCTGGGAGTCGAGAGGCAATAGAAGCGGAACAGGCAACCGCCGCCACTTAGGGAACACTCATAGTGGGAGACCTGAGGAGGAGCACGCCTCAGGGAGTTGAGAAGGTTGGTTGGGAATCATACAGAGCCACTTTGAGTGAGAACAAGTTTGAAAAAAGTGGCACACCTACAGTCTCAATCATGAAATGATTTGGATGTCATGGTTTTGGACACATTGCTTCTAATTACCTGACAAATCGAGTTGTGTCCTTCACCGAGCAGAAAATATTGCAGGAAGTGAGCGATGATGAGGCAGTTGAAGAACAGGATGAGCAGTGCAAGCTCCCATAAGTTGAGGGCAAGATGATGATGGTTCGGAAGGTCCTACAGACCGAGGATACGAGGGAGCAGTTGTAGCTTCACCACAACATATTATGCACTGGTTGTACGACGAAGGAAAGGGTATGCAGTCACATCATATTGATGGAGGGAGCATTAAGAATGCAGCGTCCACACAGATGGTGGACAAACTGATTTCTAGCTGTATTCTCTATTGTAGTTGAAGTAGAATAGGGTCAATATTGACAGAATGTGTCTCATGTAGTTTTTGATATGGAGCCAATTGTAGGATCAGGTTTTGTGCGATGTGGTTTCTGTGGATGCCTCTCTACATCTTGCTAGGGAGACAATGGCATTATGATCATAGAACTCAACACGAGTGGGAGACAAAAAAGCCGGTTTTATACACATGACAACCAATACAGAAAGAGTTTTAAGACATCATGTTTGATAGCTTACCGTCATGACCACCATCTTTCGGGGAGATTCAAGCTCCCCTCACTTCAGACCAGATTAAGTTAACATTGAGTTACTTTGGCAAGATTCAACAGTATATATGCGACACGCAATCCATTTCAGTTCGATAATGAAGTCCAAGAAGATTGGATGGATATGGATCACCGCTCACAAATTGGGAAAGCTTTTTTAAGTGTTTTGGCTCAACCTGATCAGGAATTTACCATGAATGCCATATAAGGGATACTCCACCAAGTGTTAAAATGACTCAATGTCATTGAAGAAAGGATCTCGGGAGGGATCACACTAGAGCATTATGGTGAAATTTATGGAGGAGAACAAGAAGGCTATGTGAATCTCTTTTGTAGGGATGATTTCAATGGAGAGGAGAATAAACCAAGGCGCTTTGGGATACAAGTGTCAAAGGAGGCTGAGATATGAGGTGCCCGTTGGAAGATACATGGATGAAGGATCTATTGGAAGATAGAGATATGGCATGTCTGTTGGAGGATACTATGAATCAAGAGTAAAAGTTGACCTACCAAACTTCAAGGGGATAACGGTTCCAGTGTTTCCTCGAGTGAATACATAGTGTTAAGCAGATTTTTGAATATAAGAAGGTGCTCTATGACAAAAGAGTGAAACTCACCACCATCAAGCTGAAGAAGAATGCATTTTGTGGTGGGAGAATCTGAAGAGGGAGAGACAGAGAGGATGAGACATAATCACTTGTTGAGAGAAAATGAAGAAGACGATGTAGTGACATTATCTACCCCTGCACTATCGCCAATATTTTCCTGAAGCTTCACCACCTGCAATAGAATGAGCTATCAGTGGAGGACACGGTAGAATTTATACAACTTAAATTAAAGTGTGAGCTGAAGGAGGCAGATGAGCACTCCAAAGCCAGGTACTTTGGAGGCCTGAAGCCCGCCATCGGTAATGTTGTCCAACTGCAAACCTATTTAACACTGAGAGACACACAAACCTTACTACTAGGAGTGGAGAGGCAACAAAAGCAGAGCAGGAAACCACCGTCACTTAGGCAACCACTCATAGTGGGAGAACTCAGGAGAAGCACGCCTTAGAGAGTGGAGAAGGCCAGTCAGGAGTCATACAAAGCCACTTTGAGTGAGAAAAAGTTTGAAAAGAGTAGCACACCTACATTCCCAATCATGAAATGCTTCGGATGTCATGGTTTTGGACACATTGCTTCTAGTTTCCTGACAAGATGAGTTGTGTCCTTCACCAAGCAAAAGGCATTGGAGGAAGTGAGCGATGACGAGGCAGTTGAAGAACAAGATGAGGAGTAGCAGCTCCCACCAGATGATGATGGTTCGGAGGGTCCTACAGACTAAGGATACGATCGAGCAGTAGTAGATTTACCGCAACATATTCTACAGTGGTTGTAGGACGAAAGAAAGGGTATGCAGTTACATCATTGATGGAGGGAGCATTAAGAACACGACGTTTACACAGATGGTGGACAAACTGAGACTTATGTCTTAGAGACATTTCTAGCCGTATTCTTTATTGTAGTTCAAGTGGAATAGGGTTAATATTGACAGGATGTGTCTCATTTAGTTTTTGATATACAGCCAATTGTAGGATCAGGTTTTGTGCGATGTGGTTCCCGTGGATGCCTCCTACATCTTGCTAGGGAGACAGTGGCATTATGATCATAGAATTCAACACGATGGGTACAAGAAAACCTACTCATTCACGAAGGATGAAAAACACATTGTTTTCTTACCTTCTATGGAGTTTGAGGTTACATGTGCTCTTGCCAACATAGAAACATAGAGAGGATCCATTTTTTATGATGACAGGGTATTGGGAGACAAGAGCCAGCTTCATACACATGGCAACCAATACAGAAAGAGTTTCAAGACATCTTGTTTGTTAGCTTACTGTCATGACCACCATTGTTCAGAGAGATTCAGGCTACCCTCACTTCAGATCATATTAGGCCAACATTGGGTTACTTTGGGAAGATTCAACAGTATATACGTGACATGTAGATCCATTTCAGTTCGGTAGTGAACTCCCAGAATATTGGATAGATTGCTCACAATTGGGGAAAGCTTTTTAAGTGTATTGGGAGACGGTGCAGTTGTTAGTGGAATCCATTAGCTTCTAGGGCAGCAATCGAAGAGTCTTCAGTTACACCAGCTCCATCACCAGTAACAGGCAAATAAGATTCGAAGAATGAGGTCGATGCTTCCCCAATCTCGGTAGATTGACGCGGGGATTTCCTGGCTGAACCGAGAGCTGTCCCTGGAGGTTGTATGGGTTCAGCTGAAAGGGGAATAGGGTTGCCACCTCTACTTTGTGTCCCCCTATTCCCCTTTTAGGATTTCAGCCGAAGAAAGAGGTGCTCCGATTGCAGCTTGCTCTATTTTTTCATTCTCTCCCTCACTTTATCACCTCACACCCCTCTCTTTAGCTCTTTCTCTGATTGAAAAACAAAATCGTCCCCTGCACTTTCATCTGAGCACCTTTCCTTCCCTTAGACACCACCCCTCCAAACTTTAACTACAACCTCGTTTCCTACCGTTCAGCCCGCCACTGCATCCCTGTTGCTACGTCATCGTAGTCCGCCCCCCACCCCACTCTTCCCCCATACCTACAGTCACACCAGTCATCCTTTCAACTGCCCTTTTACCACTTTTCTATCACCACCGACAAACCCCCAACAACCACCAAACCAACCATCCCCCTTCGGCACCGCTTTAGTTGCTATTGTTGTTGTTATTTTCCTTTCAATTGTGTCAAACATAATTGCCTATTGCCCTTTTAGTAATAATTTATCGTTGTTTAACTCCGGTATCACTAATACTTTTAACATGTGGAAATATTTCCTCACTTGTTTTCTTCTGATTTTGTTTGCATCATCTATGGCATTTTTATTTTGTCATTTTTACATTACTAATTTTCTTTAACCCTGTTTCTGGAGTGGCCGCACCGTAGATAATATTTTTAATTCATTCTTAGCTTAGGTTTGCATCTAATTCTTCTGAAAGTTTGTCTATATCATGAATTTTTTGTTATTTGCTATTTTAATGTTGGTTTGGTGTTATTGCGCTTTTGTGGCAGGTATGTATTTGGAATTACGCACATTCCTAGGTTGGAAGATTGGCCAGTCATGCCTGTTGATCGCCTGGGGTTTACGCTTATGGTATTGATTGTCATTTGAACGTTTTATCTTTTAAATTTAGAATACAATTGCTGTTTTGATAATTTTTATTGAGTAGTTCCAATATATCTTCTAACATCATTTATTCCTGCTTTTGTAAGCGTGGATGAAATTTTTGATATCTTGAGAAAAACCCAACTAAATTGACTATTGAAAAAGGGATTTAGGATATGTAATTTATGGAAAAGTATTGGACTTAGATTTATTTTACCGGAACAATGTCATCATAGTCAATATTCAGTAGATAGAGAAAATGTTTGGGCTTGTAAGGTGGGAGGGTAGGATAACTCTATTTTATCATTTGTTGAGGCGGTCCTATGGAAATCAAATTTTATATTATTAGCTTATGATTTTATGATAATCTTGATAAAGCTCATGAAAATCTTTAGGTTTAGTCCTACAGTAGGTAAGTAAAATATATATTGGTATTAAAATATTAGGTAATCTGTAGTCTTAAGCTTTTTAATATGAATTTTGATGACTTTTGTATTTGGCCGACTTAGGAGCTGTTTAGCAGCATGAATTTAACTGGATTTAGCCATAAATTTCATAAATTCAGCCAAACATAAAAAATGTGAAATTTAAATCCTGCGCTCTATTAAACCGATTATTATCTCTTTCAGTCAGTTATTCGGCGTAAATCCACATTTACTAAATTCGATTTGCAGACAGATTTATTGGGTTTATTTTGCCATGACTCTTAAGCTTTTCTCCGTCAATAATGGATTTGATACATCCAGATTTACTGAATCTTATTTAAAATAAATCCGTGAAGCAGGCAAACACCGCCTTATATTCCCTTTGAGTTTACTCTTACAAATCTAATTTAAACTATGTTAAATGTTTGTAGTTTTGGCGCCTAGCCATGAGGTAATTACTGAATTGAATTGAGGAACCTGTAATTTTCAAACCATGTAGGTTTGTAGAATTTTAAACACGTTATAGGTCCTTAGTTATTGAGATAATAGTGCCAAAAAAATTAGCAAATGTATTGTATTACTTCTGTTTTACTTATAGATGAGGGTTTAACTTGTTAATTGTAGAAATTCCGTGTGATTATTATATGATAATAGAATACCATGTAGACTTAAATGTTACAAAATTAAAAACATGTTCTGTTGCATCAATCCAACTTAGGAAATTTGAAAACAAAGGTAACAATAGTCAACTGGAGATCGGTGGAAATGATAAAATCAAGACGGACATGACGAAACTAGGAAGTATAAAGTGAGTAATAAGTACATCAGGACCATGTAATATTTATTAAAGATATTATAATGGAAAATAGATTTGGGGCATTTGGACTTGTGCTTTTAAATGGATCAATGCTTTTAAAAGCACTCTTCGAAGTGTGCTTCACGAGCAAAGTGAAGCAAAGCTCGTGACTCTAGCTTTAGTTCGTTAAAGCACTAAAATTAATTTGCCGATTTTTTTTGGGGGGTAATTTTTAAGTTTTTAATTATTGTAGCAAGTTATTCGAAATTGTTTGAAATTTAAATTTGTAGGTTCATTTCGATGTTTGCCTTCAATTTAGGAATTGTACCTCATTCTTTTCTATTTATATGAACTTTTTTAAGTCATAATCTATATTTTATATTTTTAATAAATATACTTATATATATTAATAGTTTAATATAACATGTTAATG
>NEWO01000015.1:1142399-1157745 GCA_003013225.1 Phalaenopsis aphrodite
CTTGGATAGAAGTGTTGATAAACAAATTGGAGATAACCTATATCAAACTGTTGGGATAAGGTTACTGTTGATTGTTTCATAGCATCCATCAGTTCAGTATTTACAGAGGAAGTTTGTTTGGCTTTATAAGTATTATGAGTCTAGAGTGAAAAGGAAATACAGCTATTTTGAAATTTTTAGGTGATTTATTAACTGAAAAATAAAATTTAAATAATTTATTCATGTATCTGAAATTCACCCTTTTTTTTTGTTCATTTTTTTTATTAATTCCAAAAATCACAATATTTATAGAACAATTTATCTCTGCAGCCTCATGGTTTCTTCAATTGCTCCCCTGCTGTGGATGTGCCGCCCAGCGACATTGAGCTGAAGGAGAACGCAATCTCGAAGCCAATCCATAATGGTTTGCTAAGTAAGATGTGAGGAAATGCTGAGAGCCAGCGTTATTTATCTAAAACATTCTGTTGACTGAATAAGTGGTCTTATAATGAATAATCTTGTGCTATAAGATGCTTTAACTACAGTCTTGCTTTGAAACTTCTTATTTACTGTTTGAAATTTTGAAGGTAATGAAATTAAATAAGTAGCTGTTTTATGACTTTTGGTTCTTTTGTGATTATGATTGTTCAAGTTGTTTTATGAGTTTAGAGAAGTTGATCATTTTCTTTTGCAAAAAACTAAACAAATTACTTCGATCAAGTTCTCAAATCTATTTGCATATAAAGTTTTAACAGGTTATGCATCATTATCTAGAACTGGTGTTATGAAATTTCATTTTTAATAGCGTTGTTTAAACCTATTCAAAGATTAAATTTATTTTATATATATACATATATAAATTATTATTATTATTATTTTAAATGCATTACATGAGTTTTACAATAAACCTAGCATGCCTATTGTTTCCCTTTCATTATATGTTCAAATCAACTTAATTTATTGTCACTTTATGGTTAATAAATATAATGCTAATATTTTTAATATAATTATCCTTTACCATATTTTTATAATGGATGCCTTAACAAGGTTAAATACTGTTTATGGTCGGTGTTAGTTTTATTTGTGATTATAACTGTTGGTTTTAATGTTAATGATATATGTTGTTGGCATCTTGCTTTTTTTTTAATTGGAAGATTTATGGTTTCTTACATGTAACAATTATACTTCAATTTTTTATACATATGCCTTATTATCGATGATGTAAAAACTAAGATTTAGGTGTTAAGGCATGTAAATACAAAAGAATTAAGTAGTATTGATGTAAATTACCCCTTTTAATTTTCTTCACTTAATAACAAGAAGGCCAAGGTAGTTAGCCCATTTGGTCAGGCAAGAATAGGACGTCGCTTCAACCTTCCCCTTTTAGAATGCTATAGCTCCAGCGCCCAACACTTGAACAATAATCAAGCTGAGCTGCAGCAGAGTACTCAAATACATAGCATATCTAAATTGAATTACAGCTAATCTGATTGTATAAAGTTCATTGTTCTATGGGCAATTATATGCATTGCACTCAAACTTTGCAACTTACAAAACCATCAACCTTTTTCTATCCATATTTTTCACTCAAATCTTAAAATTCACAATTAAACCGAACCTACTATCAAATTCACAATGATTTAATCGTGACGTTTAGATGCACCAAATCACTAGCTCAAAAAAAAGAAATGAAAAAGACAGGTGATGGTTTTGTAAATAGCCAAGTTTTGAGTGTTAATTATGTAATTATCCTTTTTTTTATTAATTTTATTGTAGAAGTTTTATTTCTCCATTGCTGGGAAAAGAAAAACCTAAAAGGGCCATTTGCATGCATGCCTACCCAATTCTTGTGTAATTTACGGATTTATACCGCCCTAGTCTTATATATCACAAAAATACCACTATTTTAACTTTTAAAAAGTAAAATACACCATTTCATGCATAGATAAGTTGACAAATATATAAAAATTGAATTTTAGATGTTAGTTATATATATATTTTTTTCCACATACACACTCAAGCGCTCGCATAACGCATAAAACCTCTTAGTTGAAAGACAAAAATCTCAATCACTAAACTAGGTGACTTGCATAGGTGTTTAGATATGTAAATACATAAGAATTGAGTGGAATGCATATAAATCTTTCTTCCTAAAAACAAGATGAAAACATCTGGGACTAAGATTCAGAACTTCATCATATTTTTTAGAATAAATGTGGGATGAATAATGCACCACTAGTGTACTCCTCTAAATAGAACCTGCACAAAGAAGCCAGAGAATTATCACATGCCCCAAACACCACGAGCTGTGACGACTTTACTGCTCGGCCTCGAGTTCAACTCGTACAAAATTCGCGCAAAGGTATCAGAATATTTTCCGTCGGACATGAGGATCTCAGCAAAAGTGGTCTCATGATAAGCAAGATGTGCTCTATTCTGTGGTTCAGAAACAAGACTTTCCAGCACCAGTGCAGCCTTCCTACAGACCTCCGGAACCGGATGAGGAGCTTTCACCAACTTCAATATTCTGTCTATAGCCCTGGAACAAATACAAATTTCATATATAGCTGCCGGGTGGTATAGGTTGGAAGCATTATATATTTACATAGAAGGTTCCGTACCACCGCTCGCTAGCAAGCTTTAGCCTGCAATCAATGTTCACTTCGACGAGATTGTAGAGTGCACCAACAGCAGCTGCTTGCCCATCCACTGCGGATACACCGAGAAGATCAACCAGACGCTTACAGATCTGAAATCCAAAAATTAGTTGCTCCCACATGTTCGAGTTATACAGAAACATTCAACAATGAACATGTCAAATTTCTACAACAACAACAACAATAAGCCTTTTATCCCACTAAGTGGGGTCAGCAACATGAAGCATTTTTCTCCATTGTGTCCTGTTGAATGTCATATTTTCATTTAATTCTAATAAATTAAGATCATTTTTTATGTAAACCTATCATCCATAGTTATGCAAAATATGAAAATAACTCGAACGTTCTTCATCATTATATCAAACATAATTATGAAAGCTTTACGCGATGGCTAAGGCTCTGTCTAAGAGTAAAATTTAACCATAGTGGACCCCAAACCTCATAACCATATTAGGGACTCGTGGATCTTGACACTCAAAGCATGTTCACTTTAAGGGCATTGGCATAACTGAGTAGCGAAGCTATAAGAATCTGCAGTAATACCAGAAAATCAGCCAGAGTGTTCTTTTACAGACAACTGATCAATCAAACCGCAATACAAGCATTGAACATTGAACAAAAAGCAATGATACAAAAGCCTGGTCATCAATTAAAATTAATTTATTTAATCTCATTTAAATCATTTAAAATGATACAAAAGCCTGGTTAACAGTATATAATTTCTGGGTTTTTGCACCAAAGACCAATGCCAGATAGTAAATTATTTAATCTCATTCAAAAATAGTAAATTATTTAATCTCATTCAAAATTAGTAGGTTAAGACAATAGAATGGTTCCTTGCTGCTATTGCCCCATTTGAATCTTATATTCTTCTTGGCTTTTACAACAAATGGTTAATAATTACCTAACAAATTAGAGTGAAATATTGCTGGAAAGTGAGTTTACCATAAATGATCTGAGCGAATGAAATGCAAGGGAACCTCGCGCAAGAATGGCTTTGAAGTTTGATGAATTGGTTCAGATATCAAGATGTTGAGCCACAAACTTAAAAAAAACTTCCAAAAAAGTTGCCCCAAATTCAAATTTACATTGCAAAGTATTTGTATTTAGTGATGGCAGATGCTGTACAGAGATCAAAGAAATGATATTCGAAGGACTTGCTTTCGTCCAAAAAATGCCCATCAATAGATAAATCTAACATTTAGAAGATCAAAGGGAATCACCTTCTAAGAATATCGATTGAAGTTCTAGATATCGACCATCTTCATCCTCTAAAGTTATAGTCATTTTATTGTATCAGATAATACATCTACCTATAAGATGTTGCAAAGCTATGTCGACTATTGAGATTTGAGAATTAACGAAAAAAAGTCATCATTAAGACAAGCCATATTTAGGTCACGGAAATTTGTACTAAACATGAAATTGATTATTCTGCTTCCAACCAAAAATGAAGTTAGCAAATCAAGTTGAGAATATACTTTTTCTTGAATTAATCCAACATCAATGAGATTATTTGTCTTTGCTATCACTTATTACTCAAATCTCTAACCCCGTTCCTTGAAGGGGAGCTATTTCACAAATATTGCATCAAACATGAAAATAAGTTTGTGTAAGTTGTTATTAATGAAGGGAGGTTGTTATTTATGGAGTGAGACCTTTTAACTCAATGCAACTCCAGGTAAAATCATGATACTCCTAAAGAAATTGAATTAACAAAGTAACATCATCTTTAAAAAATAATATTCTAATAAATGTATATAGGGAATCCTCCCATGATCCAAAGTTAACTTAGCACAATTCATCAACAATGAATCACCAACCATTTTTAAATTACGCTAAGCATCTTGAAATTATAGTCCCCATTAAGTTACTCCTTAGCAACTTCTGAGATATTGGTGGCTTAGGGAAGCAACATGATTTACTATTAACTTGTGCATATACGGGACAAGTTAGTGTCACACAACTAGTCACATTAACCAACTTATTTAGCTCACCATTTAAATGGAAAGAAACCTATGGGCAAATATGTATCCAACCAAAGGTGGCAAGTAGTAGATACAAAACAAGATTATATTTATTTTTATTAATTGGAATCATATTTTGCTAGCCTTATGTGAGCCTAGCACTAGAAAATAAAATCACATGTTACGAGTGTTTTTCCTTAAGAGCTACATAGAACATCCCCATATTGACCATCAGCCCTGAAGCTATGGGAGTTAGGTCTTTCACAAAATTAAAAGCAATTGGAGTGAACTTTATGCTGGAGCTTTCTTCTATTAGAGTTTGCAATGACCGTGCTCAATTACAAAGTATTCTTTCACTTAACAGACACAAATATGGAAGCATCCCTCCATAACTTAAGCTTTTTAGCCTGACTTAAAATTCATTTTATTCATCTTTGAAAAGGAAAGAGCTACTTCCTTGGCTACAATCACTTCATTGTTGAAAGATTTAATCGATGACTGCCTGGGAGAGGGGTTCTCAAATTTTGACTTATTTCCCTTTTGGCTCTTTTTCTACCTTGTTTGTCCACCTTTCCACCTCAGTATGGTATGGGGAGTACCGGCAACAACAGTCAGAAGCTCTAAACTACCTTTTGAAGCCAGGTAGAAGACCTAAAAAATTATCATCATCTTACTTGTAAGAAAAGTAGTGCTCTAAGTCTACATACAAACTAATCTCATGCATTACAAATATTTTTGCATAACCATATGTAGTATACTCCATCTTTGTTGACGTTAAAAAAAATTATTATTATTAATATTAATTAATATTAAGTCCTCACACATGTTCCCGATCCCGCTTCAACTTAGATTTGATAACTGCTCGCAACTCTATTCAAGTAAAAGCCGCACGACAGTCCCGTAACTGAGTGGCTTTTACTTGAATAGAAGCTCGAATAGTTTACTGAATCTGAGTCAATGCGGGATCGAGAACATATGTAAGGAATTAATATTAATTAAGTTTAATTAAACTAATTAATATTAATTAATTTTAACTAACCTAATTAACAATATTAATATTTTCTAAAACGTCAGCAATCTCATAACATTCATACTTCATCCATTGATGAAGCATTGAAAGAATGATCTCATATTCATGGATCCTGAGCCTACTGATCAAGCAATTGAATGAAGTAATCTAAGTCTATAACTTAGAACTTTACACTGTTCCCAATTTACCAAAAGAAAAAGGAAAAATGATAAAAATTCATATATTATCACCTTGTCCATTACATCCACACAATAGAAGCTAATATAAGCTTAACTTCTATGTATAAATAATAAGTAAGCTAAGGTTTTCATATTCATAATATTGACCGAGGCCCCAAGATCTCCCAAGATAAAATTTGCATTTGGGAAGCATCCACCACATGTTCCCAGGCAAGATATAGGCACACCACTTGCAAAAAAAAAAATAGGATACAACATTTTTTAGTTATAAGTGTGTGAGTAAGACAACTAGCTAAGGCGGTGCTTTGACTAAAGCTTCCTACACTTATTGGGATATAGAATATTTTAAGTATGGTAGAAAGCTTTTCTAAATAGACTGGCACATTACAATCCACCTTAACAGGGTTCCTTGTTGCCATGCTTCTAATGAAGTTAAGGCAAATGGGATGAATACTTTAGCATTTTAATCTTCTTAGCTATCTCTTCTAATGTTTACTTCACCATTCGATGTTAGAGAACTTTTCCACTCTGAAGTTATACTTCCATAATATCATTAACGTTATTCTTCATGGAATCATTCTCATCAAACTCAACTCTAGTTCATTAATAGATTGTAACTCTTCAAGGCCTCTCTCTATGGACATTTAAAAATCACTAAAATCTATTGAAGTTTATTCTTTAGAGTTATTGGAATCACTCTGGATTATACGCTTTTCTAAACATAACAGATTGGGATTTCATCATCAAGGAAAATATGGTATGCTATCTACATTAATTTCGACTTTAAAGATATAAATCCCAAAGAGTTGCTAGATGGTTCTTCCACAAAAAGAGATTTCTACAATAATTGTTGCACTTGTATGATCGTTTTAGTCAAACCCATTTAAATTGGATTTAAGATCATTTGTGATTAATTTACCGGAAGTAAAGATAAACATCATCATTTCTCGATCAAGCAGAAGGATAGGCTACTATCAAATGACTCATAACTGCCTTGTATACAAATGCAAAGCTTACACCAATTACCAATGATGATTGCACAACAACAAAGTCTCCAGAGAGTTCTTTGTACCTCAAAGTCGACGCAATATCATCAATGCTGAAGTTCAATTACCAACAAGTTGATCAACGAGTCAAATTAGACAACCACATGGGATGAAAATAAATTATCAAATGACCCCTGCAATGCCTTGGCTAAATTCTTCCTTGTTTGATCAGATTTGCACCTATAGTTATCATTTTATCGTAATTATTCTCTAGCATGCACTTGTTCACTTTAGAATAAGCATGATGTATTGAACTCAAAATCATTAAAGAATGAATTATTAAAAAAATTAAAACTTTCATCCATCCATGAATTGGAAACTGTTGTTCCATTCCTTCGTCCCTAGCTAAAAGTATGAGAATCAAGAGAATAATGCATATACGTGTTCATTTACTTCATATGTCCTCCCCTCACGGTTACAAAGTATTTTGAATTTTCAAGTAGTACGTTGCTTTGGTTGAAATGCTCATTTTCTTCTTCAAGGAATAAAAAAATATGCAAGCAATCTTCACCCTTCATTAATTTCCTGGGCCACGCCTTCTTCGCTCACTAACCTTTAACCACAAGAGGAAGAAAAACTCTCATATGCTCTAAAATAATATGGCTGATAATTAAGGTTTTCTTTAAAACGGATAAAGCTCTAATAGGCCACAGTTATTAAGTGAAAAGCATATTTCAGAAATTCCACAAACCTGAGCAGCAGAAGGAAGAAGAAACGGCTCATTGTCAGGATTAATTATTAGGCGGCCAAGAAGTTCAGCAGCTGCGCAATGCCATGCCTTAACGGATGATTCCAGCATTCTCATAATGGCATGCACTGCATCTTTTTCCCTGTTTTGATAGAATTTAAATTAAATGAATACAAGACAGTAAAACAAACACAATAATGCCTTTATAATAAAATTGCCTTACGTTATTTTTATGAAAGAAGGCTTTGATGAGCTGAAAATTCGAAGGTCAAGCAGAGGTGACAAATTTACTAATGTCTCAAGTGCATTGGTTATGAGTTCTTCATCTTCTGTTCAATCACACAGCATCGCATTACTTTCAGCAGAGACGACAATCGAACAGAGAAAAGAATCGAGTTTACATGTAAGAAGTACATTCCGTGCCCATCTATCATGCACCATTAAAAGGTAAAAAGATCCATGGAAAAAAATACTTGGAGAGATTAGTTCATTAATTATAGGTTAAAACTCATTCATCACAACAAAGTGTCAATAACACAAACAGTGCATAAATAAATCACAGTAGCAATATTATTGAAGCATAATTCTCTTTGTTCTTGTATTTCATCAAAAAAGTTATCTGCACTGCCAAAGAATTTCCTATAATTATAAAACATATGAACTATAAAATGTTTAAACACTTAAATGAGAAGAAAATAATGTTTACCCATATATTGATCTTCAATGGATTGGAATAGTGTCTCCAAGCAATGCCTATTTTGAGCCATAATTATCTCATTTTCAGGCATGAAAGAGAAGTTGCGAATGATATTTGAAGCAGCAACTGCACATTGCTGTTTTTCTGAGCGTCCTTCATCATCAAGATTAAATAAACCATCTTCTTCAAACCACCACTCTGAAACCCGGTTCTTTGAAGCCTTGCGAACTGAGGTATCCATGTTCGACAAAGCATTCCCCGAGTTGCTATAAAAGAAAATTTAAAGATAAAAATTTCTACATTTGAAATTATGATGTAAATCAAAACAAAAAATGATCGACTAATAATGACAATGACAAAAGAGCAAGCAATACCCAAATACTAGAAGTACAAGAAATCAATAATCATAGTAAAGCAGGAGAATTGTCCAAACTTAATCAATCGCAATGAACATCGAACAAAAAAGCATATTTGCTACATGAAGTTGGTAGATTTTGAATGCAGGGGACAAATTTATTTCAGAACAATGATCAGAGGATGATGAATAATACAGCTATGTAAGAAAGCAAATAAAAATTAAAAATATATATATCCAACAGCATTGACAAAGTTATAAGCTATCCATCCTAACAAAGGTTAATATTAATAGCAGAATGGACATAATGTTGAATATATAATTTAAAAAAAATGAAACTGTTCAGGTGAATAGATAAATTTAGGGATTTATTGATTGCTTTAATTAATTATTGATGAGAATATCAAGAATGCAGTTAGTTTCCATGGTCATGTTTATCTTCAATTAACTTGAATTAATCTGAAAGTGACGTAGTAGCCATAACTAAGAAATCAGTAGCCTTCATCAAATTGACCATAAATTGACCTAATAACTCACTTGTTGGATGATTAAATTGCCTGATATTTTTCATAAATTCCTAACTTTAAAGTTTAGAGTGACCTTAAAAAAAAAATAAATAAAAAAGGATAAAAAGATCTAGATCTACCACAGCCAAACACAAGTGAACCGAAATCCAATGCAATTCAAGGTGGTCGACTCAACCCACATCAACAAAGCTAGTAGAACCAACCTGCTTTTATTTGTTAGTCTGATTCCCCAAAAAAATGATGAAGATCGTGCACTAATACGCATGCCAATGCATGCAGCTGCTTCTAGCCAATGTCAATAGTTGTTGTTGAGAGGAAGAGTCTGATGGAAGTGATAATCATTAAGGCTCATTTAGTATGGCTCCTATTTAAGGAGTTAGGAGATGCTTAGGGAAGAAGACTGCTGAGACAATGTAATGGCAAAAGGAATGAAACAAAAGGGAGCGCCTTGATTAAAGTAAATAAATTGTGTTATACTTTCGAGTTATATAGCTCATGTTGCCTTAGCACCCAGCTCTAGCTCCTTTCTTTTTCGGATCAAACTTGGCCACTGTTTGCCCATAAGAGCCTACATCTTTAACATACTTTTCACATGCTGTAGATTCCTTTGCAGATGATGACTCACTGCCCTTCTTCTCCAAGCAAGAGTCTAAGTTGTGTTGCTTTCAAAGTGTGTTTTTTGAAGCTCTAAAAAAAATCTTCTTTCAACACAGATAAAGATTGCGAATCTGATCTCCTATCTTTTATGTGATTCTTCCCCTTCTATGGATCACACTTGAAGCGTGTTCTGATGGCAACGATGCATGCTTGCCATTCCAAATTTGTGCAAAGAGGTTGGTTCAGTCATGGAGTCATTTTGAGTTTGCTAGAACAAGTCTTATGGATGCTTGCTTGTGATTAGTTCCCATGAATAACTCATCAGGAGTTTCACTTAGGAAACTCCTATGATGAAAATTTGAAGGTCATCAGACTGAGTAATCGACAAGTAGAGTCAATCCTTCTCTAGGCCGTGTGTGTCCTCTTTGGCACTTTTTTCCTGATTGGGTTAAAACTAACGAATCTTTCTAACAGTTCACGCCTAATTAAATTTGACTCATTCATGTGAGAAATAGTTCTCGCCATTGAATTGGAATAAATCGCTTAAACTACCCTTGCTTGTAGGGATAGGTTATCAAGGACCATCAATTCATCAGCAAGTAAGCAGTCTTTTTTGGCCCCAAGGCTATAACCATAGCAAACCAAATCACATTAACATGGCATAGGCTCCTTGGCGGGCTAAAAGTTTCATAACTATGACCTTTCTCTGGTGCATTGACCTCAGTGTTGTAATAAAAGAGGGCTTTGGAAAATCAACAAATTAATTGGTGTGGTTGCAAAGTGAATCCAACCATTTGCTAAGTTTGATAGGGCCAGTAAGTAAAACACCCTCTATAGTAAACATCCCTAATATCTCTTTGAAGGATTTCTTACTTCATATATGAGGGGCAATGTCCATTGAAACTGACTTCATTTACTTCGCTATAGATATGCCATTTCAAAATAGAGGATGAAGAATATTATGAAATTAATCCAAATGGGATTAGACTTTTTTCCTCAATTTGTTACAATTAGTTTAGTATTCATAATTGATCATATTTTAGGCAAGAGATAGTTTTTTAAGTAGGAATGCAAATCAAGACAATGATATTTACTAATATAAACTCAACCAATCTAACACACAAGCAAACGGCTACCTAGAATAATCTGAATCATTGGTGCGATTTGAAAGTATTTTTTAATTGTGTGATCAATTTTATGATGATCGAAGCAATCAAATTCTTCAAAAGAATGACTCACTACATCAATTCTAAAAGTCAGTTTCATTTTACTTAGGAAGACTATCTTCCCATAAATCATGTCAAACGAGCCTCCAAAAGTAAAGAGAGTAACATCCAACTTTGGAAAAAATATTACATCCGAACTCCGCATGCAGAGCTGCTTGCAGAGTCCAATCTCAAGCTGACACGTGGAAAGTCGGGGCTCACCTACATATAAAATGAAAAAAAATGAGTGAAAACGTGTGACCCGGCCCGATCGATGCGTTACTTACCCTTGCCAATGATTTATATGAATATTTCATCGCATCAATTATATTCCTCCGGATTACAGAGTCTTGCCCATGTGTTATAAGAAAATATTTTCTGTGTTAATTATATTCATCTACGCTATTTATCCTTGTCGCCGTGTTATAGAAAAATTTCCTTGCATTATTTTGAATATTTTTCGCATTATTCATGTGTTATTGGTGTGTTATTGAGGTGATTTTGAGTTGTTACTATTCTTTAAACAACAATACCAACTCAAAATCACATTCATAACACATGAATAGCACGTCAGTAGAAATTTTAATCTTGTCATTGCATTGTATCACTTCAATAACACATCAATAACACATTAAAAACAGTGACTGAGATGATTTTGAGATATTATTATTCTTTAAACAACAATATCAACTCAAAATCACCTCCATAACATATGAATATCACATCAGTAAAAATTTTAATCTTGTTATTGAATTGTATCACCTCAATAACACATGAATAACACACCAATAACACATTAAAAATAGTGATTGAGGTAATTTTGAGATGTTATTGTTCTTTAAACAATAATATCAACTCAAAATCACTTTCATAACACATTAATAGCACATCAGTAAAATTTTTTATCTTGTCATTTGGTTGAATCACCTCAACAACACACTAATAACACAAGAATAACGTGAAAAATATTCAGAATAACATGAGAGAATATTTTTATGCGATTGAATATTCTTATAACGCATCAGTCAAACCGGGTCGCGCGTTTTCATTCCTTTTTTTAATATTTTATGTAGGTGAGCCCCAACCTTCCACATGTCAGCTCGAGATTGGACTCCGCAAACAACTCTGCATGCGAAGTCAGGATGTAATATTTTCTCCCAACTTTGAGACTATTCTTAACCCTTTTTGGAAATTTCCCCAATTTCAAAGAACTTTTAATACTTATAAAAGTTTATCTTAGGGAAGAAAAAAGGGGATGTTGTATTTTAAATCCCGTTAAATGCATTGGGAATCTTTAAAGCAACATTTTGTTTTTGTTTTTTTCCTTAGAAATGGGCAAAAAATAAAATTTACATAACTTTCATAATTTTTTATGATTTATTTCAAATTTTTAGTTCCCCAAGCTATTTTTATTTTAAAAAAAATGTTCATGTGACTCTGTAAGAATTCTTAGGGTCAATTAAAAATATGATTTTAATCAGTAGTGTGACACATTCAAAGAATAGAATGTGTCAAACATAGTCCACCCACTCACATTTTGAAGTGGTAATGGAAAACTGCATACCACTTAGTGTGTTCGATAGTGAAATGAGTCCCATTTTTATTGAGGTGACGAAGTTAGTTTTTATAATGCCTCAATGTTAAACAATATCATATTAGCTTGTTTGCCATCTCATGTGCTCTCTAATTGATCATATGACAAATTACAAATTATGTCAAATTTGAACGTCATATGTCACGATTGGACCCAAAAGTTTAAGATTATTAAAGTGGGAAAAGATATATAGGCAATTTTTTTTCTTTAAATAACATATATAAGAATTTATAAACATAAATTTTTTATTTACAAAAGACTCAATTAGATCCAAAAGTTAACTAAAAAATTCTCCATCAAATACATCAAAATTTAAACGTTTTCAAATACAACTAATACAAAAATTTATTATATTACCCCTGTCTTGCAGCTCCTCATCGACTATAAAGAATCCTCTCTTCTCACTAATTTAGCTTCAAACATTTGCTTCTATAAAATAATTTTAAAATACAAAAACATAAAGCTTAGGAACCAATATACATGTAAAATTCTTTTTTAAAGCATAAACATTTCATATTCATACATTTAAATAAAATTCATATGTATCAAGTTGTTATCCATTCCTTGTTTTTATCGATCTAGTATTTAAGTTTTGTATGACATAAATCGATAACAAGAACAACATCTAAAATATACATTTAAAATCCAAACATCTTAATATTTTTTTTATGTAATCCATGAGGGTAGACAAATATTTTTTGCACAATTACAATCATCATCAACTAGTACTAAATGGAGTGACACTATCCATCTACATGTAGATGCAAGGATTCATATACAATAATTCATTTGCATTTCTCTAATTAAACATATATTTTAATGATATATTTTACATATTATTTTAATGATAATCCATTAAAACTACATGTGAAGAATAATTTTTTGAGATTTTATTTATGGCAATAAAAAATCAATTTAAACAAATTACAACAATAATTTGTATCAAAAAAAAAATTTCGCTCAATACATATAAGAGACGATAACAAACAATACACTAAATTTAGAAAAACAAAAAAAAAAACTATAAAATATAACTATAATCATCCACTTTGAGACTTGTTTGTTTCTTTTTTCTGCCACTTCTTTGGATAAAATACAAATAATATAATCATATATATACAACAACAACAAACCTTTATCCCACTAAGTGAGGTCGGCTAATCATATATATAATTAGTATTTATTAGTTATTAATTTTTATTGCTGTGATTTTTTTATTATTTTTAATTTTGATTTAATTAGTTAAGTTTCTTTAATATTTTCTTTTCTCCTATAATTTAATTTAATAAAAAAAATATATATCTTGTATCTATCTTCTATCTTATCCAATTATACTTGAGTGTCACTGATTACATTTTTTTTTAGTTAAAATGAGTACTAATAAATAAATCCACTATATAATGATTATTCTTCCTAATTAGCTTCAAAATTAAGTGAAGAAAACTCATTTTACTTTTTGCTTCACTTAGCACTATTCTAAACCTAGCCTAAATTATTCTTAATAACAGCAACATGATATTTTCATGTAGTTATATCTTTATTATTATTAAACTATAAATTGAACAACATTAATTTTTTCATTATGAAATTAAGCAGTAAGTTGATCCAATATTCTTATTATTAAAAAAAATCTTACAATAATATAATCAAATTTTAACGAGCAATATTTTACTAAATTTAATATTTAAAATTTAATAAAATTAAAATTTGTTATTCAAATTTTTAAAATAAATTTAAAATATTTGCTAGTTTGATGTTTTAGATTCGACTTATGTTAAGAAAGGCAGAGACAGACCTAAAAAGACTTGAGCATATTGTATAAAAAAGATATTAATTTATTAGAATTAAATGAAAATACCATTCAATAAGACAATGGAGAAAAAGGATTCAAGTAGCTGACCTCACTTAGTGGAATAAAGGCTTCTTCTTGTTGTTATTTTTTATTCATACCTCAAAGTTTCTTTCTTCCTCCTGTTTCTTTTTTTTTAAAACACCAACTCATTTTCTAGATTAGTCATACTCAAATAAAACTTGGTAAAAATTGCATTGAAATTTAAATTAAAATTAAGACCTTCAATATTTTTTAAAAAAAGTTTAGTTAAAATTTAACATTTGAATTGGAGAATGAAAAGTCTTAATTTCTTTCCAGCATAAAAACCTGCCTAAATTAAACTCAATTAAAACTTGCATAGGTATTCACGCTCATATTGGCAAGTGGAGGTCCTTCCCACCTGATTGTGAGCGCAATCTATTTGCATGTTATCACCATGTTGCTTGCGAGATCTCCCTTCCTCGTTCACCCTCTACCTCGCTCTTTGTCTCGCTTAAGCAGCTCTCTACTTAATAGTTGTAACAAGTAACCATGCGGTGTGGCTCTTTTTTTTTCATTTTAACACTTGTTTACATAGGTTTCATTTTACAATCTTATTTTTAACAATTTTATAAACCAAATTTTGAAATATATTAACTAAATTAAATCTAACTAAAATTTCTTATTTAAGTTATTATTCTTATATCATTGAATATATTATCATTATTTTATTAAATAATTTGTTGCTAATTAATTTTTAAAATTGATGCCAATTTTATCATACATTATTTATTATATTTTAATTTCTTTAAATAATTTAATTATTATTATTATTATTATCATTAGTATATATTAATATTATAATATTCTTACATATTATTATAATTTATCAATGCATTATTTTTAATATAAAATGATATAGATAATATATGATATTCTCTTCATTAGAAAATAGAAAAATTTGAAATCTTTTACATCTCTTATTAGAACTATGCCCGAAATCTTAAATTTACAG
>NEWO01000015.1:1157763-1179650 GCA_003013225.1 Phalaenopsis aphrodite
AAACTGTACATTTTTCTTTAACATATATAAGAATTTACAAACATTAGTTTCCAAATCACGAAAAAGCCAACTAGCTCCAAAATTTTATTAAAACATTCCCCATCAAATACATTAAAATTTAAACTTTTTCAATACCAACTGATAATTTTTTTTATTATTATTAACAATCCCCTATAGTTCGTCACTGATCCTAAGTGAATTCTCTCATTTCAACTATTTAATTTAAAATATTTTTTTTAATATATAAATTCTCTCATTTCACTTATTTAATTTAAAGTATTTTTTCTCTAAAATATTTATCAACAAATGCATTAGTTAAAAATAACTTAGTGATTAAATATGTTTCTAAGAAATAATAATGTTAGGCTTAAAAATCAATATGCATGTCAATTTTGTTTTAAACCATAAATATCTCTTATTCATAATTTAAATAAATGCATTTGTATAAAGCTATTAGTCATATGTATTCGTTATTATTTTAATAGTATAATTATAATATACATTCATCACAAGAGCACATCTAAAATATATCCTTAAGGTATGAACAATAAAAACAATAACAAGTCTTTATCCTACTAAGTGGGGTCAACTACAAGAATCAATTTTCTTCATTGTGTCATATTGAGTTACACAATGATTTAAAGGTTTTATGTCATGATTTTCTCAACAAAAATTTTACATTCGTTGTCGACTAACTATCATAAAGCTCCACTTTTTGCATTCTAGGCTTGGGACACGCAATGACAGTGTTAATCCTTAAGGTATGAGCATCTCAATAAAATCTTCTATATCTAACCAATGAAGACAGACAAACATCTTTTGCGCTTCCTCGATGACACTATCCTTCAGCATACATATGAAAACATTCGTATATGATATATTTTCTAGCATTTCTCTCATTAAACATATAATTTAATAATATTTTTTACAAATTATTTCAAGATATAACTACTTGAGTTGACATATGAAAAATACTATATATACGCATGTTAATATGAAATTTTGGGCATAAAAATGAGAAATCAAATTAAATAACTTCTAGTAACATTTCTCTCATCAAGCACGAGTTCAAAGCAAGGAGGGAACCTTCGCATGCCAATGATTATTTCAAAATATTATAAGTTGCTTAATTTGAATTTATATTTTCAAGTATCAAGTCTCATATTAACATGTATATTATTCAACATTCTTCACAGCTTGAAATGACTATTTTATATATAAAAAATGATATTAAAGGGCATACTTGATAGGAGAAATGCAAAGGATATGTTATATAAGAATGTTTATATGCACATGATAAACGATGGACTCACCCTATTATGATACTAATTGTGGACGTCTGTAGCTACCCAAAAAAATAGTTGTCTACTCTCATAGGATAAACACGAACAAAGTTATTGAGAGTTGGTTTCATAATTATACATTTTAAATGGTGTTCCTATGATGAATTTATGTTATAGAAAATTAAAGTATTAAAATGATAAATCATAAAGAGATAAATAATAACTTAATATAAATACATTGTGTTTAAAAGTATGAATGAAAATGTTTATAGTTTTAAAACAAAAATTTGGCATTCATATCAATTTTTAAGCCTTGCATTTCTATATTTTAGAAATGCATTTAGTCATTGAGTTATTTAGCACATCAATTAGTTCATGATTATTTTACAAGAAAATTACTTTAAATTAAATCGTTTAAGAAAAGGTAACAAGTTTACGGTTGGTGAGAAAGTATAAGAGGTAGGTAATAATAATAATAATATATATATATATATATATATATATATATATTTTTTTTATTATTATTATTTTTTTTTCCTCAAATGCATTAAAAAAAAAANTTAATAAGCTTTTGAATTTATTTGGCTCTTTAACTATTTGAAAAATTGTATTTGTGCATTCTTAAATATATTCGTTAAAGAAAGAATTTAAATCTGACCACCTCTTTCAAGCATAATAATTTCAACTTTGCGTGACATAAGATGCAAAAGATTTTAAACAATAAAGACAATATTATATTTTAGCTATATCATTTTATACATTTTAAACAATGCATTAATAAATTAGAATAATATGTAATTATATTATATATTAAGTTATTTAATGAAATAAGATTAATAAAATGAATAAGAATTACAATTAGATTTAATTTATTCAAAATAACTTAAAATTTAAATAATGAAATTATTTTAATGAAGGAATATAAATATTTTCTAAAATGAAAAAAAAAATGACACCACATAATTGCTAATCATGATTATTAAAGGCAAAAGGGGAGAGCTCAGTGGAGACAAACAAGGAAGGGAGATATAGCAAGCAACCAAACAAGAGAGAATACAAGCAAGTCGAGTACTCGATAGAATAAAAAGGGGACCTCCACAAGCCAAACAGATCATGAGCACCTACACAAGTTGACGATGGGTCAAACGCATAAGATTGAATCCAATCAACTTAGATATGATCCAAAAATGTTTTATTTTTCCTTCCCTAAGACAAAAAGTTAATTTTAACAAAAAAAATCTTAAATTTAAAAACCATAATTTTGAATTAAGTATGAATACAAACCCCAACTAAGGGTTTATGTAAACAAAGTGAAATTAGAAACAAAGTCGGTGTCTTGAAAATCTAAAGAAGAAAAAAGCAACATGAAAGTATAAATACAAATTAGCAAAAAAATATAAATTTATTTTAAAAAACCAAGAAACATAAATTCTATTATTTTTCTTTCTATATATTAAATCTAACAAAAATATTGCAATTTGAATATTGATAATATTGTATAAGAAAAATTATTTTGTAATAATAAGAATATTAAAATAGTTTCATGCTTAATTTTATAATAAAAATAGTAATGTAGATTAATTTATAGTTTAAAAATGATAGTGATATATTTAAATGAAATCCTTAAATTAAAGTTACTTCAAAATGAATTTGATTAGGGGTAGAATAATAATAAACAAAGCATTTATTTTCAACATTTTGAAGCTAATTAAATAATACTAATCATCATCAAAATAAAAGATCTATTTATTATATGATGTAATTCATTTTAAATTTAACTTAAAATAAAACAAATAAAAATAAAGTCAAAATTAGTTAAACAGAATAAAAATGTAGAAAATATTAAAATAATTTTATTAAAATAAATTAGATGAAAAAATTAAAGAAATTGCTAATTAAAAATTAAAGTTAATAAAATAATCATAGCTAATAAATCAGTAACTTGATAAATATTAATATTGTATAGGATCATATTATAGGCATTTCATCAAAGGAAGTGGCTTTCAAACAAGAAGGGCAAATAAATCTCATAGATAAAGTTGACAAATATATTTCCATCTTATAGTAATGATTTTTATTTCCCTAAATTTAGTCAATTGTTTGCCATAGTCTCTTCTATGTATTAAACAAACTTTTATTGATACATAGTATTTTTGAAAGTTTAATCATCTATTGGAGAACAGCTAGCAATCAAATATAAGCATATGCAATTAAGTGTTAGTCATATTGTATCAAGATTTATACAAATCTCAAGATAAAGCACATTTATCATATTCGTATGTTCTTGTATCTTTCTATTCTTTTGAAGGTTTTCAGGAGCTCATGGAAGTTGTGTTCTACTATTGTCTCAGCTTTCATTGGACCATTCTTTGGGCAAACTCTTCAACAAGAAAGACCGCTTTGTTCAAGTCCCAACTCATAGTTTACGTTTTAGCTTTTGAATCTTGTTTTTAGTGTACCTTTTCGTTTGAGTCATTGTTAATGGAAAGCATTTCAGGACTGCTTATACATAATATGTAAAATGTGATGCAAAGCTTGTCAAGTCTTAGATTTATTTTAGAGATCTTAACAGTAGCTCTTCCAATTAACACCCTATAAAGCGGCCTAGGGAATGCTAATTGGACATCCCCCCAATTCAAGAAGAGCGATTACAATTGCACTTAGGCTACTTTGGGGCACCCACCTATAAAAAAGTCATAACAAGTGAATGAGACACTTAGACAAAGCCATGGTTCAATCCAATTTGGTATAACTAATTAGACTTTTTTAAAATATATCAAAGGAATTAAAACTATATATTATATGAAACCACATGTTTTCCAACACTTTATGTCCAAGTATAGTAATTTATGGCCACGTTGAAATTGTGCGTGATTTACACATAATTATACTTTGCCCAATTAATTCAAAAGGTACATAATTACACCCCCAAGCTTATGAAAATATGTTGTGCAAACATTTAATAGGTTGGTGCAGGGTCTGCGGGCCATATTTTTCAAACATTTCACCGAAATGGAAGGAACATAGGGCTAGATGGAGATGCATCAATCTAAATAAACTTGAAATGTGTCAATTTGAACCACCGCTTAGGAATGTAGATCGAGTATATCAGTACAGAACCATGTTTCAAACCAACTTTTTATAATAGATCAGCATGTTGTATAATACTTTTAAGGTAATCAAAATTATGTGTTACATAAAACTAATGTTAAGAAATGATTTATGGCCAAGTTAAATGTAATAAGAATGAAAAATATTATGGATCGATTTGTGTTTAAACCGAATAAAAGGATCAAATAAAAAATAGTTATATTAATATAATTCTGGAAGAAGCGCCTACTAACTATAAGATAGCATAAAATAAACCCAATTGTATAAGAGTTTCAGGCATGTAAATAAAAGCCAAAAACTAGACTTAACATGTAAGGGAAAATTTGGCAGAAAAAATGACATCAGTGTAATTTATTCAAATTTATCAAAACTGACTTAATATCAAATGTAATTTAAAAATGAAAAAATGAGAAAATGACTAAAAATTTCAACCAAACTTTTCAAACAAGGTTGACGGTGTTAAAGGGGATGCACTTAAACACAAGTTATTCATGGGACAGGTTGAAAGAAAATACAAGAAAAGATAAGTAACATACCCTTGATGAGCAGGAACATCAGTAGAATTTGTCAACTCATACTCATTTCCAAAACCTGTAACTGTAGAACTTTCTCCAAGTGATCTTAGCCTTAATGACCTTTTGTAATCCCTAGGAATTGCTATGTCACGCCAATCATCTATCTAAAAAGATAGACAAAACCAAATGAGCACAATCAAGAATTTGGAATACAAAATGAATCCATTAAACCAGGGATGCCAAAATAAAAAAGTAAAGTTACTAATGGTCTAATTAATTAGTGTTCCCCATAAGGTCATCACAGTTCAAAGATTACTGAAACACAATCATCTTTAACCTTATCTCAACAATTTGGAAATTACTAAAACAAAATGAAGACAAACAAAACAATATACAAATGCAAGCACCATGCAAGAAAATTAATGCTTGATGGGTAATGGGCATTAATTGATTAAAGATAAACATGCAATGAGATAGGAAAACTATAACAAAAAGAAATTAAGACCAAAAATTTATGAACCCAAAAGTTAAGTAATTAAAAAAAGGAGAAATCATCAGAGCTTCTTGGAATAGAAAAAAGTTTGTTAATCTCTTGGAAGAGTAATATTAAAGGAAATGCAAAAAAAGAGTAAATATAGCAGCACCTACAACTTGAAGTAGAGCATCCAGCAGTCCTTGTATCCTAGCAAGAGGAGTCGCATCTCTACGCAGATCATCCTTCTCTTTAAATGAAAGCAACGACAGAGTGTTCAATGCCCATGTTAACTCGCTCTTCAAACCACTTTGAAGAGCTAGCACAATCCTTTTATTATTTTGATCTGGTAAATAGTTGCATAGGATAAGCAAACAGAAAGGATTTTTCATTCCAATAAAATTATTACTTTCAGTAAAATACTCCCTTAATGAGAAACAACGTTACAACAAGATCATATAAGCATCATGTAATCATTGGAAAGTTTGCCACAATTGTATCAAATTAAGTTGCCTGGTAAATCCATTAAAGTGGAAAAAATCATTGTCATATCAGCTTATTAATTCACGTGTCTTGTCATTACAATTTGCAAGAAATTGTAAACGAATATAATTTTAGATCGACACTCATTAGCGGTCAAAATAAAATAAATCTATTATGCATTATCATAATAGACTTGGGCTTATTGTATTAAAAATGATCTTAATTTATTAGAACTAAATGAAAATATGACACTAAATAGGACGCAATGGAGAAAATGGATTCATGTAGCCGACCCCACGTAGTGGAATTAAGGCTTTGTTGTTGTTGTTGTTGTTGTTGTATGCATTATCAAATATTCAATGGATAAAGAAAAGAAAAGAAGCAAGCATTTACAATGCAAACAAATCCATACATGATAAAAAGAGACATAAATCAGAAGATACAAATGTAATTGAAGATTTTCAACTATCGTAACATAATTTATAAGTGCTATAGAGGAGTTTTTGAAAAGAGCAAGTGCACAAGCTTTAATCTGTAAGAGTCTGCACTAGCTATCCCTTGGCCTTGGTCTAGATGATAGAGGAAAAGTCGTAACTCTAGTATGTTGTCTGCTCTAAAATTCAAATATTTACGACCATGAGGCTCTCTTTATCCTACTAAAAGACAAAATCATTGAAATTTATCGAATACATCAATGGCTCAGAAGATTGCAAGTGAAATATCCAATCTATACAAAGAACAATTCAAACTGGTAGTCAAAAATCAAGAAAACTAGTTCAAATAGCTAATTACAGTTACACGTCCAATAATCTTAGGAGATTTAGGAACCTGCAATGAAATGTAGGAGATGCACCGATAAAGCAAAAGATAGAACTAAAGCTAAAGTAATGAGATGTAAACTTTTTTACACCGAACCAATAAATAAAGAACTATTGATCCAAATCATGTCAACTTAACCCTTGCCATCTTAGGGTCCCAATTATTTGCAAAAGGTTTTTTTCATTTTTAGCTGTTTATATTTTATTATATAAGATTTCCAGTCAAAAATTTACACTGCAAATAAATCTGCATCTCATAAAACGAGAAACAAATCAGAAGATACAGATGTAATTAACTATTTTTAACTATCGTTAGAGAATTTATGATTTTAAAGAGAAGTTTTTGAAATGAACAAGTAACAAGAGCATTACTCTGTATCCAATGGTCTCGATCTAGATGATAGGGTACAATCATAATATAATAGTTTGTTTAGGACCATGAACTTTCTTTATCCAAATAAAACCGACAAATCATTGAAATTTATTGATTACATCAATGGATCAAAAGATTATAAGCGAAATATCCAACCTACCTAAAGAACATTTCAAGCTGGAACTAGTTCAAATAGCTAACTGCAGTTACATGTGCACCAAACTTAGTTGATTTAGGAACCTGCAATGAAATGCAGATGCACCGACAAAGCGAAAGAAAAATAAAACCAAAGCTAAAATAATGAGGTGTGCCCATTCTTTTTACATTGAACCCAAAAAAATATTGAAAATCAGATGTCAACTCAACCGTTGCCATCCTAGGTACCAACCATTAGCAAAAGACTTATCCCTCTTCAAATCTTGTCATCGTAACATCAGTTTCTCTCCCCTCATCTTTCTTTTCTCCGCTTACCTGATCCTAGCTGCAAGAAGTGACTGCTCCATTCCAATCATCATTGAGCATCCCCTTCCTCTCTCGTGAGTTGGGATTCTATAACCACGTCACCATTGCACTCTACCTCCTCAAAACCATCAAGTGTAATAATTTGGAGCAAGAATATATAATTTTGGTTTAGCTTGTAACCAGAATTCTCACAAATAAATATCAAAAAGGAGGGGGACATATCATAATTTTGGAGGGAACGACCTACATATAATTATCAAGAAAGACCTCCCCCCGACATGAAGTAGGTTCCTGGAAGTTCACCACCATTCCTTCGAGTGGAGAAAGCTACACAAGTGTCTATGAGGGAGTGAGTGAAAGATCATAGAGATTGTGGGATAGAAGGAAGGGACAATAAGCACAATCCAACTAAGACATCTCAAGAAGAATAGCATAGTAGGCAGGGCCTCATTATTGGAGATTGTGTAAGCACCCTCACTTGAAAGATTGGAGTCCTGTTTTACCATTTCTTCTTTTTTCCTTTTCCACTCCTCTTATTCATGTGTGATCTTCAATAGGTAGGCTAACACCAAACAAAATGACTAATTTCTCAAAATTTTACCTCTTTCTCCATCTACTTCCACCAAAATGAGTATTAAAATATTCTACAGCAATATCGAGTGGATATTACATGTTAATTCTATTAAGATTATAGCAATTAATCATTAAAAAAAATTAAGACGCTTGGGGTTTGACCAAATATGGATTAAATATTCATCCTTGGGGCAATAAATCTACAATTAATATAGCTAGAACTTCATTCACTTAGCTAAGAATTTGAGTTGAAATTAAGCATAACTAATATGAATTTTAAAATTTTAAAAAGTTAAATAATTAAAAATGTTAATTGAATAATTTGATATTTATTGCTATTTTAAATTGAGGGCACTTACAGACATACAACACAATTTTAATGTCTTTACTTATCTACCACCTAAACATTCATATTTACGTGCATGACACTCAATTCATTAACATCACATCAAAAATATCATCATCACTATCTTTTAAATAGTGAAATACACATTTTCATGCTTAGATTTATCGCAACAAGCTGCTATAAGTGCAAATATCAAATTTTGGGTATAAGATATGTAAATAAATAAGAATTGTGTGGTTTTTATGTAAATTTCCCTTTAAATTATTATGGGAGCCAGTGCTTGAAGTTACTTATGATTTGCGATCTAAGATTATAAGACATCAAGTTTCAAGCATATCTTATGTGTTGTTACAATTATTTTATAGAGAATAAAAGTTATTGACTCCTAAATAAGAATACTATTATTTATCTATTGGATATGGATTTTTCCTTCTTAATAATTTATTCTAATGGTAATTTCCTTTAGTTGTTGATCATAACCTAGTTGTTCATTATATATGATTAGCCTCTGACAACGCTAAGTTGTTGAGACAAGCATAATTCAATTATATTGTGTATGGTATACATTAACTTGTCTTTAGCATGCCTACCCTTCCCTTTGATGGAATCTTAGGTCCGCATTGTGATGGATAAATGTAATGACTGCATTTCTATTATGTTTAGGTAAATATAATTGCAAGGATGATGAGTTTTAGTAGCTCTTATCAATTTATTCTTGTATATATGAATATAAGGTATGAATAAAAGTTTGTATTGAAAATCTATGGTGTGTTTTTTTTGTTACCATCTTAAATTATTATGACTCCAAATTTTTTCAACCGATTTGGCCGGCATAGCATCACAGGTCCCCTCCCCTTCAACCATCGCTACAAAATTTTTCGTCTCATCTCCTTCTCAGTATTTATTTATTTATTTTTAATTCCATTGTTCAGTGTTTATTGCCTTTCTTAGTCACAAGTAAGAAACCCAATGAAAATTCTCCATCATCCCTTTTTGTCATTGGTTTTGGAAGCCATTGTTTTTCATCCTTTGCAAAAGGAAATTAATTAGCTCGTTGGACTTATTCTTAACTTGGAGCTGACATTATAATTTAACTTTTAAACCTTACTATATGAGGTACAATGATGGAAGAGCTAATCAAGTTATCAACTTACAAAATGTTTTGACTATTTAGTATAAGTGCTGAGTACTAGATAAGTCTCAACAGCAGGAAAAAATTAAATTTTAACTCAGTAGTAATATGCAGCACACATACTGATAGAAATAATAGGCAACAGAAAGATGTTTATGTGAAAGATCCGGTTATGAAGAACACAATGAGGCCTGACCCGATCAGATTCATCCAATATGGATTTGAAGCTACAGACTTCCGCCCTTCTCTCCGACCAGACCAGAGAAGATAGGGTTACATAAATATGAACACGCGTTTGTCCTTGTTGCTACAACATATGTTGATAAACACCAAAATTAATTATGTTATAATTATTAGGCAACAGCAGCTTGAAGAAAGAAAATGCATAACACAAACATTTAACAAACTACAGAAAATGATATGGATTACGAAGAGAAAGAATTTAAATCAGGATGAGTTCGCAAGAAATATTGAAGGAATGCACAGAAACTTACCGGCAAAGGAGATGGGAACTTGGAGGGTGGGGCCGAGAAGAGAAGCAGGAGCCACGGAGTCGGCGGCTGCTGCTGCGGCGGCAGCTGCCGCGGCCGCTGCCGCGGCTGCGGCGGAAGCAGCAGAACTTCCAGAGGTGCTTCCGATAGGTCGGCCGCGCTTCGCCGGAGTCCCGGTTGAGCCGGAGGCCTTTGCCGATTCCCTTTTCTGCATAGCTGCTCTTGTGCTGATTGAGAAATCAGTTTACAAAAACAAAGGTAGCTATGTTGCTAAATAAAAACAACCCTAAAAATTAAACAAATTAGAGGGCTACCCCCTTAGCAAAATTTGCATCTTTGCGGTCGGTTACAGGGAGGATTTTGTGGGGTTATATTTATGTTACTCCATGTAATTTCTTTGTAACTTATATGTAACATACATGTAATATAGTAAGTTTCGCGCTTTTGTTTTCATTGATCAGGTAGGTTACATAGAGATTACAGGGGTATAACGTGGATATAACCTCCCAATACCCTCTCTGTAACATACTGACATACACAGCGTTGCATACGTTTAACGTACGTAAATTTTTTAGCCAAGAGATTATTAGGTGTGAGGTTCTCGTAAATCAAAAAATGCACAAAATACAACAAATACAATTAATACAATATGTATAATGTATGCAATATCTATAACGAGTATAATATTGTACTCATATATATTATCTCTGTAATTTTACAACTGGACGTCGCACATAATATTTTTTCATGTTCACAAAAAGAGAAAAATTACGAGTTGAGTATTGATGTTGAATCACATATGAATACCGCAAAAAGTAGAATGTAATGAAGTGCTCATTATATACATTTTTTTAGTATTTTGTGTGGATGTAATTTTATATTTGGACTATGTATGCAACATTTTTTTTGTTGGAATAGACAACCTTGAAAGTAGAAATAAAAATTAATCAATTTAAAATTTGGAAGATTTACACGTGTAGGGGTGCAAACAAGCCGAGCTTAAGCGAGCCCAAGCTCAGCTCGTGTTCAGCTAGTTAAAAAATATCGTTGTTCATGTTCAACTCGTTTGTATATCGACCTCAAAAAATTTGTTCGAGTTCTAATCAGTTGTTTTACGAGTCGAACACGAGCAGTTCGAGAACAACAAGCAGTTTTGACAGCCCTAGGCACGCAGTTGTAGGATATTAATAATAGAGACGAGATTCAAATCTCATTGTTTATATTAAAATATTCATTTAAATATGTTGAATTCTAAAATGTCTTTTGTGAACATTCCCGATAGTTAAAGCTGAGAGAATGAGAGAGAGAGAGAGAGTAATTAAATGAGTTAATTTATTTGTCTTTTTGTCTCATGATAATATTTGTACAATTACAAGAAGGAGAGAAAATTATGGAAATCACTCTTAATATAATTAATCGCGTCGATCTCATATCAAATTTGTATTACAATTTGAATTTGAATATGGAGACAACTAACTAGTTGATGTGTTTTAGTTCAGTCGACTAAGGCGACCGGTCGGATGACTGTCACATCTGTCGAAGTAAAAAAACTTGTCAGCCGACCAACTACGATCTGACACCCTTGTAAAGAGTTTTAGACGATTGGGATCGCAGGCATGTTCTGCCAATTGAATCTCTTATCATAGTATGTCAGTTGACTGAGACCGAGCGATCAGTTGTTGAATGAACGGTTTGAATCATGCTTTTTTGATCTGATGTTTCGATCATCCAATCACTATCTTGGTTGCTCGATTATTTTGAAATTTATGTCGACTGTTCTAATTTATACATATTTATTCTCGAATTTTCTTACTCCTCGAAAATGATACCTCTGATAACAGACAAACAATTTAATAATCAACTATATTAAAATCAAGAAAATCAATTTAATAATCGATTTACTTGGATTATATCTGCTCATACTTGGATCAATAATATCTGCCGGGCCCAATCATCATGAAAAATTAAATAAACTAAGGCCCATTTACATAAATACCACGCAACTTTTATTCTTTTATTTAACACCTGTACTTCAAGTCAAATCATTCATATCACATCCTATTTTTAAAATGGCATTAATTACCAATTTTAAAAAATCACATTACGTACATACCACGATATGTTTATGCATTTATTTATCCAACACCTGTACTTTAACCCAATTTATTCATTTTTTAAAAAGATATTAATACCATTTTTTTAAAAAAACATCACATTTACATACTCATCTGCCCCCTTTTTTTGGATACAATTAAAACATGGACCATCCAGTGTAATCGTACACAATTAAAAATAATTAGGAGCACTAGCAAAGTCGAACACCCATAAGCCTGTTTACTCATCTGCACGACTATAATTTTGGCAGGGAAGTTAAGGTCCACAACCTTTCGAGATTGTAATGAAGGTTATCACCCCCCTTACACATCGAAGAACTCAACATCTTGGACTTAAAAGACTTTGTCGAATGGGACTTTATTTCTCACAGACGACGCCAACTTGTTGTATACCATAAGATTTGTGATGGTGAAGTGATAAATGAACAGCTTAGCATTGTACGAAAATCCAACACACACATGCATATAACAAAGAAGAGTATGAGAGAACACCTCGAATTTTTACTCCACAAACCTAGGAAAGGGGAAACCCCACATGACCAAGCTTAGTTGAAACAGTCCACCATGTAATTTTGAGTACATGAATCCATATTCTCTAGAATTATGCAAGATGAAGTTATAAAGTTGATATACAATGATACCTCAACAATAATAGTTATAACAAACCGCAAAGGTCGTGGTCGATGTCCATGAAACCAATGCCCCGCAATGAATGTTGTAAATGGTTGCTACAATGCCAACTTATCATAGAGGTCATAGTTGGAAATTGTGATAGTAGTTGGTCATGCAGGTCATAGATGGTTACTTCAGAAGTGTCAGTTTGTCACAGAGGTTGTAGTAGGAAGCTGTGGGAGTTGTGAGTCGTGTAGGTTGTTGTTGGTCACATAGTTCATAGTGGTGAGCTACGTCGACGTATGTGGGTTGTAGAGGCTGGAGTCAGGAGCTGCACTTGCCATGATAAAGTTCATAGGCCTTATAAGTTGGAGTTGAGAGTTGCTCAAGTTGTGGTAATGTCCGTACATGGTAGAAGCTGGAGTAAGGGGCAACATAAGTTGTGAGTCGTGTAGGTCATAGTTTGTCACATAAGCAACGGTGGTTAGTTGTGATTATATTTGTAGGCTACAAAGGCTAGAGTCGAGAACCGCACAAACTATAATAACGTTCATAGGCTATAGAGGTTAGAGTTGGAAATTCTATGAGTCGTGATAACATCCATAAATCGCAAAGATGGGATTTGGAAGTTACATGGGTTGTGAGCCACGTTGGTCGTAGTCGATCAGATATGCTTTATGGTAAGTTGTGATGACATGCGTAGGCCACAGAGGCCGGGGTTTGGAGTTTCACGAGTTGTGGACCATATAGGTCGTAGTGGTGAACTGTAAAAATATTCGTAGGTTGTGGATGTTGGAGTTGGGGCTGCAATAATGTATGTTGGTCATAAAAGACAGAGTTGGGAGCCACATGAGCTGTGATCCACATGGGTTGTAGTTGATAATATGAGACTTATTGTTGTGTTATGATGATGTCCATAAACCAGAGGCTGGAGGCTTAAGGTTGGAGTCGGGTGTTACATGATCTATGAACCATGCGGGTTATAGTTAATCATGTAAGTCATATTGGGGAGCAGCAATAACGTTTGTAGGCCACAAAGGCTGTAGTTGGGGTTGCAATAATGTTTGTAAGTCACAGATGTTAGGTTTGTGAGCTACATGAACTGTGAGTCATGTACGTCATTATTGGTCACATAGGTCATGGTAGGAAGTAACACTGTTATTGGGGTTTGTTGCTACACCATATTCGACTGATTCACAACACTTTCTTCATGGGTGATGTCGCTACACTTTCTTCGGGGTGCATTCATGCCCTATCTTCTAGGTGACATTGTTACACTGTCTTCGGGGTTCATTACTACACCATATTTGTGGTGTGACGCTGCATCATATCGGGGGTGAGTTGTTGCACTACATTCGAGATGTGTTGGTGCGCCATCTTTATGGTGTCATCATTGCACTATCTTCGTGGTGCATTCATGCAACATATTTGGGATACATTGTTGTACCATCTTTAGTGTACATTGTCACACCATCTTTAGTGTGCTTTGCAGCACCATCTTTGGGGTGAGATCATTACATCGTCATTGGGGTGCATTATTGTAGCGTCTTCATGGTGCATTATTGCACCGTCTTCAAGATACATTATTGCATCATCTTTGAGGCGCTTTGTTGCACCATCGTTAGAGTGGTTTCATTACACTGTCTTCGGGGTGCGTTGATGCACTATGTTAAGGGATGCATTGTTATACCATCTTTGAAGTGATGTTGTTATACCTTCAAGGTGTATTGTTATATTGTCTTTAGGGTGCTTTTTTGCACCGCCTAGTTATTCGTTACTTCACAACGAATCATAATTCAGCTTCTCCTTCTCCCGATCCTTTTTCAGACTCAGGTCTAACTCCCCTCTTAAGTGAGGGGTATGGCTTTATTTATAAAGTATGGGAAATGACTCTCTCAAATAAGAAAGGAATCCAAACCATTCAATTGGACGCTCCAAAAAGCTACCCTCAATCAAACGATATTTTATGGACATTTGAGTGTCTTAATGATATCAGATTTGAGTGATTTTTGACTCATTGGATTCCTCTCGCCGTGACACTTGATTTGATTATAAGCTTGTTATATTTGGATACATTCAACCTCTCAATTAGGTATTAAACGCTTTTAAAAGTAGCTCGGATTATACCAACTTTGGTGTCATTGCAGCCATAAGTTCCCTAAAAATAGTATTATAAATGACTTTTAATTGAAGTTTAAATGTTTTTAATTTAAAAAAATACTTTGAGAGTTGTGTCACGTCTCAAAATTCAAGCCGAATAATAAAAATGTATTGACGACACATCAATCTTAAATTTCTGTAGTTCAAATTTATATTAAAGTTTGTGTTTGATCAAAAGCACTTCCAAAGACATAAAAACAATGGTTTGAGTTTTTTTTTATCTCCAACTTCAAATAAAATCAAGCAAGCATGTTCACAATTTGAGTCAACTAGCTTAAATCGATTTCAAAATGTGATATAAAGGAAGAAAGTTTGAAGATTTGAGAACTCTCCTTTAAGATATTACTAAATTTAGGATATTTTATCCATTTTGAACCGATTCATTTTTTTTTCGTCCTGGTCCCTGTCCGCTTCCTCTTGGTGCATACCTGCATTGGCGGTTATCTAATCATCTTTCCCGCATTCTCTCACCCCTTCAACTGGTGAGCGTACAAAACAAAGATTTTTCATATTAATTTACGACGGAAAACTATATATCAACTAATTTATTTATTTATTTTTAGGTTAAGTGTTATTTATTTACATAGCTAACACTTAAACTTCATTCTTTTTTTTTATTTTTTATATTTATGTCACCAAAATTTATACATATCACATAAAATATATATTTATTTTAGATTTTTTAGGAAATGGCATACATGTTTTCATGTATAAATAAGAGGATATATATATATATTATTTATGCAAAAATTAATGTTTATGTTAGATGTGTGAATATATAGGAATTCAGTAGTATATACCTAAAACTTCCTTAATTTTAATGATGTATGTATGAAAAGTATAATTAATTTTAATAAATTATTAAAAAATAAATAATACTTGTATCTTAAAACAATTAACATGGATCTCAAAACTCTTAGTTTTGCTCTACCATGGGTTCAATTTTAAGTTGTATGCTCTACATTGTCTTAGTAGTTGGGTGGATTGATTGCAACTAAAAGGCATATGTTGTGAGGTTTAGCGGAGTTGCAAGTCGGAAGGATCGCAAAAGTAGAGTAATATTTTAATGTCTTAGTGTTGCACAAAGATTCAATACACACATATATAGTATAAGAGGAGTAGGGGAGGACCGATATTTTTTATGTGGAAAAGTCATTGAAAGAAAAAAAAAATCACAAAACTTAGCACAGTCAAAGTAATCCACTATGTGATTGTAATTACAAGATGTTGAATCCCTTTAGAATTAGATATCCAATATAATTCATGAAATTATACAATCCGAGAGAAAGCATGTGGAAGGAGTGAGAAAAAAAACTAAAGGATTTCTTGAGAGAGAGAGAGATGATCAGTGAGTTTTTTATGGGTAAATGATTGAGAGGTATATCCCTCTTCTCCCTTTTTTTTCTTATCTATATGATACAGAGACTATGTATATGTACCCACACCTATGTCTAAAAAGGGAAATATAAATCTTTGTTATAAGTTGTATAGTACATAGCCTATGTAGACTCATCGACAAGATCATCAAAATAGATTGTTATGTTTTTAATAAATGGTGGTATGTATGCTGACATACTGCAGTTCTCTTTCTTCTGCTTGAAGAAATACCCGCGCGAGCTCGGTAGTATGGTCAGTTTGTTATTGATGAGTTTGGTGGGAAGGTCCAACTAAGTCGTGCGAGTTTGGTATAAGAAAGAGAACAGCGTGAGCAAGCTCAACTGGAAGAATTAACTTGAAGATTAAGGCTTGATAAATTCATTTTGTGGAACTCACAGGAATGCCTGTAGGCTTCATGAGTACTCAAATGAGCTCTGTAGTTTGTCACTTCCAAAAGTATAACTAATGATTACAATTGATTTGCTCAGTGTCCGACCATTAAGTGCACAATTGGTGGTCTAGCCCATGAGGCCCATTTAATACATGTGCTTTCCTCTTCCTTAAAGAAACTCATTTTTTGTTGTATATTTAATTCCCCAATTCTCTTTTCTATTTGACATGATACTACTAGAAGAATGAGAACATGAGAAAATAAGTGAATTGGTAACCCATGTTCATAACTTGAGGGATGAGATGATCATAACAGACATTATGCCCTGCCATGTTTGTCCACAAACATCTTTATTCATATACAATTGAAATAGTTCTTTCCGCAACAAATCAGGTTATGCCTTGAAGAGTAGTTGTAAGAGTCTACCACTGAGCTCAGACTTTCCTGTCTATGGGAGCTCATAAGCTATGCTTGCAAGGAGTAATTATGAGTACTCTCAGGATATTATGGATTATTTCTCATTCAGTGCATTTGCTTTCTTAGTGATGGAAGTAACATATTTCATTTTTATTACTCATAGATGTTTGAAGAGAATTTTTCCTTATCAAGTTACCCAGGGAAGAAGCACATGTTGAACTATGAATATTTGCTTGGATTTTTTAAAAGAGGTAACAACACCTACTTATAAGAATTTGAATGGGTACAAAGTTGATCCTTTTACTGTTTTGAGGAATAAATGGAACTTAAGGGTGTTATTTACTTGTAGCAAGCAGACCGTTGAATCGAAAAGCAGTTACATGTTAGGTGTGATAAATTCTTCCTCTTTAAGAGTCTAAATCAGGGACTTTGAACCTTATGGGTGGATCTACTTCAATGATTTCTCAGGAGAATGCATTCTCTGGTAACATTCTTCTTCTTATTCTCTATCATCCTCTTTTCGCATCTTTTGAGGACTCTGATATCTTTTTCTTGTTAATGGGTGGTACATCATCATTATGTTCATTTAATTCTTATAATGTCAGAGCTAGGACTCTCCTCCCTCTAACTTAGAGTGTCTCTCCTTCGGGTGTTGGGTCTCTTAGTTATTCTTGACTTCACACATCGAACCCGATGATCCTGTGCGAATTCTCAAATAGTTTCTAGAATGGGTTTGGGATGCCTCTTATCTTACTTTTATCTACTTATTCATTTATTCTCTGACTTTATTCATTTGTTGCATCATGAATTCAATGGTACAATCCTTCATTGTTCTTCATTTTTCCTTAAAATAAAAGATCTTCAAACTAGATTTTCATAATGATTTCCATGCTTATCGTACCTTTAAGGAGATTGAATTCCTTTGAAATGTGAGATTAATTATAATTTGTGGACTCGTACAATTTAAGAGAGTCGTCACAGAATAAGTGAGACAAATTTGAGGGATTTTCTGAAAGAGAGATGATTTGAGAGTCCTTTGAGGGCTTAGGAGAGAGAGGTTTATTCCCATCTTAACTTTTTCTTCTTATCTATGTGCTATGGAGCATATATATCCACACAGGGGTCTACGAAAATAAAATTTACAACTATGTTATATGTTGTATAGTAAAGAGCATGAGTAGGGTCATTATCTACAAGACTTCTAGTATTGATTGTCATGTTATTAGTAAATGATCAAATATATGCCAACAGACTAGACTTCTTTTCCTTCTTCCTTGAAGAACTGTCTCTTGAGCCAGATGGTGTAGCTAGATAGTTATTAACAATTTTGGTGGGAAGATCCAACTAGTTCATGAGAGTTTGGAATGAGAATTGTGGCAGTTTGGGAGAGGTAGACGAAAAGAACTTGCTTGAAGATTAAGACAAAATTCATTATGAGAAACTCACAGGAATGTTGGCATGCTTTGGAAATACTCGCGGGGTCCTTAGGACAGTAATGAGCTATGTAGCTTGTCACTTCCAAAAGTACAGCTAATGAGTACGATTGATCTGGTCAGCACAAGCATTAACTGTTGGGCTCGATCTATTAAGCTCATAAGGCCTATTGAGTACTTGAGTTTATTTGTTCCATAAAGAAACTCATTTTTAGTTATACACATTTTTTTGCTCTTCTCTTGAATTAGAGAATATAAATCTAATAATTACCTAAGAAATTACATATGTGAAATAGTATAATAGCCGTAATTGGGCTACAACAAATATAATTCTTGGATATAATAATTGTAATTGGCCAAAAAAGCTATAATCAGTGGCTACATGAGTAGCTATCAGTCATAAAGACTGTAGTTGGAGCTATAACTGTAGTTGTTAATCACAAAGGTCATAGTTAGTTATTGCACAAATAGTAGTTAGTCACAAAGGTCATGATTGGAAGTTGTGGTATCGTCAGTTGGCCACAGATGCCGTAGTTGGTGATTACAATAATATTAGTTGACCACAAAAATCATATTTAAAAGATGTAACAATTGTAGTTACATATGACGTAGTTGACAGTTTTAATATCATAAGTTAGTAATATATGATATAGTTGGTGACTATAATATCGTTAGTTAATCATATAGACCGTAGTTGGTGACTACAATAACGTAAGTTGGTCACATATTATAGCTGTTGATAACAATAGTGTTAATTGATCACATTAGTTGTAGTTAGTGCCTACAATAACATGAGTTGACCACAAAGATCATAGTTGGTGACTATATTAGTGTCAGTTGGCTGCATAGACCATAGTTGGTGATTGCAATATTGTCATTTGGTCGTAAAGGCCGTAGTTGGTGACTAAACTATCATTATTTGGGCACATAGACTATAGTTGGTGACTGCAATATCTTGAGTTGGTCACATATGCCATAATTGGTGACTGCAATAGTGCAAGTTGGCCACATATATCATAATTTGTGACAACAATAGTGCTAGTTAACCATATAAGCCATAGTTGGTGATTGCAATATCGTTAGTTGGCCACAAAAACTATAATTTGTGACTACAATAGTGTCAGTTAGACGAATTGGTCATAGTTGAAGTTGTAAGAGTAATAGTTTGCCACATATTCAGTAGTTGGTGATTGCAATATCGTCAATTGGCCACATGATCATAATTGGTGCTTACAATATTGTTAATTTGCCACACAAACCACATAGGCCTCATATGCCACATAGGTTGTAGTTTGAATTTATAGTAGTAGTTGGTCATATAAGTTATAGTTAGTGTATGAAATAACGTTAGTTAGCCACAGTGGTCGTAACTGGCCATATAGGTCATACTCGAGGATTACAACAACGTCAGTTGGCCACATAACATGAAGTTGAAATCTTTAGTAATGGTTGGCTATATAGGCCATACTTCGGGGTTACATAATGTTAGTTGGCCACAAAGGCCGTATTTGGAATATATAGTAGTAGTTGACCACATGAACCGTAATTATGGGATGCAATAACATCATTTGGCTACAAAGGCCATAGTTGGACTATAAAATAGTAGTTGGTCACATAGTTCTTAATTGGGAACTACAATAATGTAATCAACCACAAAGACCAAAGTTGAAAGCTATAATAGTGGTTGGCCACATATGGCGTAGTCGATGATTTGACCTCTTCTCCTAAAACAGGGTTACAATTTAATGTTGGACATTTCATTTGTCGTTATACAGCATAAAAAACTAATACATGTGTTAGGTAAAACCGTCATATTTTGACCATGACAGTCATAAGCAGTGGTCGTCGGTGCCCAATTTTCGACAATGACAAATGTTAACGGTCGATTGTGGTCAACACCGACCAGAAACCACAGGTGTCGAATGTTATTGTTGAGTATTTAATACAATGTTATTCATTACGATCATATTTGGGATAAAACGTTAGCAAGCAGGGGTTACTAATGAGCAAGCACGGGAAGTTGATGACGGTCAATGATGGCCGATGGCTACGGAGGCTATAAGTTATCACTAATCTCTAATTGGGTGTTATGCATTACAACAATATTTGGTAAAAAGCATTAACAAGTAGGGGTCGCTGACGATGGTGAGCAGGGGCTACAGGTGGTGGTCAACAGTGGTTGACAATTATAAAAACAAAAATTTATCTTTGGGTCTTTAGTTAAAAAGTTGGCTCTGAAATTCCTTCCCCTCTCCTCTCATTCTCAAGTGAAGAGAGAGGGTATATTTATAGCATAGGGGCACTTTGGTCTTTTGGCTAACAATTTCTCCAACCAGTTCATCAAACGATCCATAATGATCCCTCTTAATTATAGTTTTTGTTTAATGATTTAAGGCCCTTCATGATCTCAAAATTGAGCGAGCTTAGGCTCGTTGGATTCTTCTCATCGAGACGTTTAATTTGACTATAAATATGTCAAATTTGGAGTTCATTTGAACATTTAATTGACGATCCAAAACTTTCAAATATATTTTAATATCTTAATCAGGGCTGTGATTAGATTCAGACTGAACCAATTTTGATATTATCGTGTTCGTCTTATCGAGACGGTCAGTTTGACTATAAACTTGTTAAAATTGAGGATTTAGATGATCTTGAATTTGAATCTTAAATATTTTTATTTAAAAAAATCACAAGATTCATGCCGGATGATAAACATTTATTGATGACGTATCATGCGTATACAAGTATGTATATGAATTTGTGATTAAATTCAATATTATAATAATAAAATAAATTGTATATTGCATTTATCAATAAAAATATGATAAGATTATTCTAATATAATTTTTTCATTAAATTTAATTTAAATGACAAGTGCTTGTGGTAGCAATGGTAATGATTTCGTTATAATTATGGTCATATAATCATATCAAAAGAACAAAATGATAATATTCAGCTCAAAACTTTCCAATCCAATTTCATCAAGATGATCAAGAAAAAAATATTATAAATAATCAACCCGTATCAAATTTTTATTACATTTATTTTATTAATTACATATAAATAATTTAATATTCATATCAAATTTCCATTACATTTATTTTATTAAATACATAAAAATAATTTAAGATTTAATAGTCTAATGGTATTTTTATAATAAATATCTGTATGATAATTATTATGTGTCTATTTCTAATGTCATTTAAATATAATACAATTATAATAATATAATATGTAGAAAGGTCTATTATAATTTTTTAAAGTTACAATTCACATATATCTTGTACTTTTTAAAATATAGAAAATAGATATTTTCTTACA